>JAAGNO010007706.1:67769-78300 GCA_033439905.1 Ceryle rudis | reverse complement strand
ATGGTGCGTGCCGGAGGACAAAGGGCGGAGGTGAGGTAGGAATAAAGAAGATGAAAGGGGGGGGTGGGTGGGGGGGGGGGGCGGGGGACAAAGCAAAAAAAGACAGAAATTTAATCCCTGTAGCCATGGGAGTCTGGGTCATGCATCTTCTAAGACTCAAATAGTGTAATATGTACTGTGGGCATATTATGATCCTTTCACATACTCCTCATACTTGAAAACACATCCATTGAGTCAGTAGCTCTCTGGGATTACTTTGTGTTCATCTTTTATAGACAATTCAGGTAACTCCACAAAAGTTCTGCTTAATTTAATTTGCATCATTGCAAAGTTATTGAAGTATAAATCTTAGTTCCATTGAAATAATATGAAAATGTACTACATTCATATATACCTAGAGTTCAGAAAGAACAAAATTTAACTCTCTCAAGTTCACAGGTATACAAAGGTATCTAAAAAACTACTTATCAGTTTACCAATATGGATTAATTAAACAAGTTCAGACTACATATTAATACATTTGAGTAAGTAGATGCAAATATTTACCCATTATTAGCCCTAATAGCCTGTTTCCAAATTCTTTTTTTTCCAGTGAAGGTCTTCCCTAGAGGGAAGCGCTGGCAGTTTGTGAACCTGCCAGAACAACAAAGTTATAGAACACTAATTAGTAAAGCAGCTATGCCAGGATGTGATATTTCAAGTGAAATCAAAGAGCTGCTTGTGACTTTTTCTAGATCACACAGCTTCTATCAACATACCTGGAGATTACATCTGTTGTGTGGGTTGCAAGCTGGTTAACATTGCATATTACAGTTCAGTGCTAGGAAAACACAGCACTGCCTCTTGACTCCAACTTATGGACTAGCATTTCTGTAATCAGAAACAGTGAATGTCAGATCCAATATGAAAGCTTTTATCTTTTTTTTTTAATGGGATTGGTCAATGGAGCAATAACAAGGAGTACCATGAATTTGGCAAGGCTGTTTCAGATATGTATTTCAATCCATTTTAGAAAAGTTGTATTCGTATGATTCTGTATGCAGAAAGACTTAGGAATAAACCAGAGAGGAAAAATCTTATTCTCAATTAAAAGTTTTCATGAAGCACATTATATCTGCAACAGCATTCCTCTCATGTGGAACAGAAACCTCACTAACAGCAGGTCCTAGTACTTCTGAAGTTGTGATGGGGTCTAAATGCATGGAATCATTGCAAAGTAGAGTTTCTAGTTTTTGGAGAATATTCTACTAAGTTACTTGGCCATTGGTCAACTTAAATTATTCCTGAATAGTTGAAATATTCTATTACTTCTATTGAGGTGGTGGGTGATGGACTATCTTGTTTTCAGGAGTTAGTAGAAAGTCACTGAAGCAGATAGGAAAACATTTCTTAAAATTTGCATTAGCCATTAAGACTAGCATAGGAAAGTTAGATGGACAGAATTCTACATGTAAAAACAATTTTTTAAAGTATTTCAAATATGTATTAAAATTACATGGGATTTTATTCTTTTTAATGAGGTACAGGAACAGAAAGAACACACACAGCAGGAAAATCAGCAGCACAAACAGTGGTCCAGTATATGTTACTAGAGGTGACTTAGAAATTAAAACCATGTTAAAGATACAGCATTGTTCACAGATTAAGGGAAGGTATGATATTGAAGAAGTTTCTTGGGCAGAGTGTAACTGGTATACAAGGAATCCATTCCATGGCGGTTGCCTAAACAATATGGCCTGCAAAACAGCACAGAGGGTGGAGCGGAGTGAAGACTCTACAGCCAGGCTCTGTGAATCACCACAGAGGATGGGAACTTTATCATACTGTGTAACTGATAAGTTGCATATTTGCCACCCTGGGCCAAAAATCTGTCATTTTCTGACAAAGTTCTGTCCTTTGTGCGAACTTCGTTCATTATAACTTCATTATAATATAAAAACACACATCCATCCCAAAGGCTACCCACCTCCAAAGTGAGACCACTCCTCACTGAGCTTGCACCCTGAATTTTCTTTACACGTTTAAAAACAAAGCAAGAGAATTTTACACCAGTCATAATAAAGGTATATATAACTAGAGTCACTCAAGCTCCACCTTGAAGGTGAAAAGTAATATAAAAATGGCTTAAGGAAGGAAGATGTCAGAGAAGACATCATCATGGACAAGTCAGATTGGATACCATTGCAGATTATCTCTGACTCCTGGTATCAGTCAACAGGCTGAGCCTCTCTTCCCCCCATAGGGACACCTTTCAGTAAGATCTGGACTTTCCAAGTACTTCCCCAGGAAAACTTAAAGATCTCTCTAGAGCTACTTCTTTTAACACATTTTGTATATTTGCATGTGTCTTGCACAGTGTATTAATCACTAGCAATCCATAAGAACGTGTGCTACTGTTGCTTTCAATAAACTGCATTATTCACGTTGTTAGTTGAAAAAGTCTCATATTGGGTGCCACTAACTCCTTACAGGCTGCATGAAACCATGAAGCACAACTAAATGGGAAGTGCAGTGCTACTAGGGAATCTGGAGATGGGCGAGTTCAAATATATTGAACGTGACTGGACTAATAGTGCCAAATTGGATATCACCCCAATCTAAACCTTGCCACACCCAGCCCCCTCTGATATCAGAGGACAAGCTGGAATGCAAGGGGGCTTGTTTTCTACCAAGTTACTTTACCCTTTTATGCAACACAGTATGAAAAAAGGAATGCAGTTCCTTCATTAAATCTTAAGTATCAAAAGTTATGTTAAAGCATGTCAGATTTCTCAAGTTACTCTTGCAAACGTAATAAGCTTTGTGATCCTCTGCTTTTTTGCATGCATATCAAGATAGCTACGATGCTAGACTGTCAACATTACAACATGAATAAATTCAATAAACTCAATTCACCAGCGAAATTCAGGCGTGTGGTAATTGTCTGTTGCCTCCTAACCTTTAGATATATTTGGAGAGCTCTTTTTGAAAAATTTACTATTTATCACTAAAAATTTCAGTGTTTAACAATGTAGAAAGAACGAACATTTCAGGTTGAGGTGGAATGAGCTATTTCCCCTTTACTTGATGTTCCACAATTATTTAATCTCTTGCTCTTTAATGCTCTCAGAGACACAGTGTCCTCCGTCATATAAATGAAAAAAAAAATCACTTACAGTTTCCCAGTACTTTTAGGACAATTCCCTACAGTATATGGTTATTAATAATTCATGTAGTTTTATTTTATATAGTAATTTGATTGTTTCCTTCAGATCACCAAATTAAGCTTGGCATGTGAGAATTATCTGTGCATATTGGTATTTGTATTTCTGTGGCATGTAAAGACCTTTCAATGGACAGCATATACTCAAACAACTGCCCATTCCCAAATGATTTTATAGCCTGAGTTACAGGAAAACACTGCAGAGTGGATTAGACAATGACCTTTTCAGGGAATTGGGAAGAATGCCACTATAGTAAAAAGAACTTATATGGATGCACAGAGAGCTTTAGCTATATCATTTCAGCTGCCTATTATCAGTTGGAAGTGTCTGTTAGATGGATTTATTTGTTGTACATGATGTAGTTCTACAATACTTACAAGAAGAAAAAGTCCTCACCTACTTTCAGGGAACCCTCAGCCCACCTGTAAGATAAAGACAGAAAATTATTTGGCTGTTTAATTTTTCCTGTCTTGTCCTTTTCACTTTATTAACACTCTCCAGAATGGGCATTTTGACACATACAACTGATTCATTCGCTTCAAGATATTTCAGCTACATTATGACACTTATGTAAGAAATATGGAAGACCATTGCAGAGAGCTGGAAACTTACTGGTTTTCTACACCACACTCCCAGTTCCCTTGCATTAAGTAGCCCAGAAGAATTTACAGAGTTTAGAACATATTTTGAGGTGAGGGCAGACTCTGTAAAGCGTTAACACAAAAGTATAAAGATATCATTCAGTGTGTTCTTATGCTTCTTACTTGGTTGGATTGGGTACTTGTGTTTGTGACAGTGATTATCTTTTAATTACCTTCAGAGTAGCAATCAAAACAAACTGACTTATCTAAGTGATATAACAGAGATAGCACAGGATAATTAATTTGATTTCAAAGCAAAACCAGCTACTAGTATATCAACCAACCATAAGTACCAGAACAATGTGCCTAGCTTTTATTATAATCTTAATTATAGCATAAAGTCCTACTTCTTTTTATAGGAATTTAAGACCAGATTCTGTTCCTATGCAAGTTATATAAAAAAATCTTACCCACTGAATTGAATCTCATAATTCATACCAATTTCTACCTAAACAAGATTTTTATTTTTCTGTTAATGAAGTATGCCCAAGTGAGATGGCTAATTTTCTCTCGCTGAGCTGATACGGCATAGGCAGATACAGTTTAACTGAAACTCCCAACAAGCCTATTTCAGTTCAGACACACTCCTAGCAAAGAGTTTGTTTTTCCTCTGTCCATTAATTCCGACAAATGCAGACTAGATTACGCTGTATGCTAGAATCTATTATACCATGTGAGTCTATTATGATGCTTCTATACAGTATAATGTCTAGTGTTCCTTGCATTACAATCTGAGCACTATTGCTGGACTCACACTTTTTGTAAACTCCTAGAATTAAAATGCTGAAATGCAATATCATTGAGCATCACCAGCAAATCAGTCTACATATTTATATTTTCGTTTGCTATCTCCAAGAAACTCATTCACAGAAATTTCAAGTGATTTGCTTGAATCTGTGGAACCTGAGGGTCAAAAGTATTTCTCTCTCTCTTTCTCCCCATACACATATTCCACTGAAATTTCTGTTCTCTCTCATCACACATCTAGTCCTAGGGAGTGGACTGCACTTTTGCCTTGTAGCCATTTCACTTCGGGGAAAAAGCAAGACAACATCCTATCCTAGCTGTTTTATGAAGAAGGACATGCTACTATATTTTGCCCTGGATCATTGAAATCAATAAAAAGAAATGTGAACAACTGCACTTTGCTGATTAATTTTCCAAATATACAATATTAATTTTCCAATATACATCTAAAAGGATGTAATTTTCAAAATAGTGAGGAAAAAAAGGAAAAAAACTTAAAATCTTTTTCGTATGAAGCTGACTTCTTGTGTCTATCCTGGTTTTGTTCAATTGATTGATCATCTCTCCTCATGTATTTTAATGTCTTAATTATGTTTACTGCATCATAACACAGGCAGGTGTGCTTACAAAAAAGCTGGAGCAGTTAAAGATGCAAAGCTACTATTTTGGTTCTGACACAGTATCTGCATGTATGAACAACTCATCCATTTCAGAGCGAGACATAGCAGATGAACCTTTATTCTTGGGAATGTCATTCTGCTGAACAGGTGACTCAATATAATTGTAAAAGTTTATTTCAAAAGATCTCATACCAGCTGGACATAATTTAGACACTTATAAAGCAAAATATTAATTTTCATATTTGCACATGTTCAGTGATAAAGTCAGGCTTGATTTTTAGACTCTGTATATATTGGTTTTGTTCTCACACAAACCAGGACATTGTTTTATGAATTATTTTACAGTACTGTTTCTTATGAAAAGCATTTCTGAACTATTTTTACAGTGCCTTACAGCCTCCTTCAATGCCATCTTCCTTTAGGCACTTCAGACATTTTATTTTTCCTAACCTCCATCACTTTTCTTTTTATTCTCTACAGTTATATTTCTTATCAGGTGTTTTTTTTTCACCTACCCGATTTTATTCTTTAAAATTTCTGTTTCTCCTTTGGTCCAGATAATTTACACCTTATACATGTCTCTTTCTGTCCCTTTATTTTTCATCAACATTGGATCATTTTTTATTGGTCATAGTATATTCACTGCCAGATGAAATACCTTCATTTATCTTTCAAAACTTTCCATTTCCTTTCTATGTCCTCCATATATTGATTTTTCTCACCTTCTACTAAAATAAGATCAGATGAAATTCAACTATTCTTTTATTCCTGTGTCTCATTCAGTCCAAATGGCAAACTTAATGTGACTATGGTAATATTTTGAACTTAATTAACATATCATCAGTGATGACCTCTTTATTCCTAACAACAGAAGAATAGGACCATTTCTGACTGATTTATTTCTAAAGCAAAGAGACAATAAAGTACAATAAATCTTAATTCTTGCGTAGCAGATAACCTGGATTAATGATCAACAGAAAAATGTTGATAGAACTAAATACAGAGAAAGCCATATTTATGTGCTAGATTTGCAAAACCCTGACAGTTACTAGCAGGTACATAAATAGCTAGAAGACATTTTTTGTGCAAACGTTTTTGGAAGTTTATACAAGATTGTTGGAAGACTAGGTTGAAGTTTCTTTAAAACAAATCTGTCTGGATTAACTATTTATACTAACCGGGGGGGAAGACATTTTAGAAGTTCTATGTTAGCAGACCAGAGAAATCCTAGTTAACTTGTTAAGTTATTCTGCTATGTTGAAAACCTTTGTCTCCATATATACATCCTAGGACTTAGTCACTTCATGACTTAAAAAAGGAGAATCTAGCTTACAGCACAACTATATTCCTTCTGCTACTTCTTATGCACACTTTTCCACCATTGTTTGGGAGGCATAGAAGGAAGCAAAGGGTCTTTGATTTCTCCTTTAATGGTATCAGAGAGATGTCTTTCTCCACTTACTCTTGGAAACTAATAGAGAAACTGAAGCAGCTGGAGCTGTGAATGCAGATAGTTGGAACACAATTTAAATAAAGGAAACACTTAGTTGAAATAGAAATTCAACAGCAAACTGGGGCCAGGAGTAAATACTGAAAACAAACTATTAAATGATCCCATGTAAGAGTGGATGTAAAAATTTGCTATTCAGGATTTTTTAGGGAGGCTACTTCAGCTGTGCTACAACCCATCACTTACTTGTCTATTCTCCCATTGAGAATAAACAGAAAAAAATAACTTGTCAGTAGCACCTTACAACAAAAGAAACAAATGCAATCCACATTGGACACAACAAACAAACAAATTGGAGAGAGAATTTTTTTATATATATATCAGGGTGATATAGAAGGACATAACTGGAGGACAGCAGTTCTCAAAGAATAAATCATTCTGCATTCCATGGATGTTGAGGGTGACAACATGGTTTACATAGTGTAGGTTATAGATCTTTATTCATTTTTGCTAGTGCTCTTCTTGTATGAGTTGATTATTTTTCTGGAATAGTCATGATATTGCAGCAGAGTATAAAACCTTTCTGAGGATAATGCTGATGACATGGAAGAAAGTGACATGGAACTGCATAACAAAATCGTATCTACAGGAGCTAAAAAAAAAAAAAAAAGCAGCAATATTTTGAGGTTTTGTTAATTTTGAGCCACCACTGATGATTCATCAATTTGAGTGCAAACAGATGCATGATCCATAGGGAAATTTAGATACACTTTCACCTCAGCAGTATTGTTCAATTCTGAAGGCATTGATGTATTGAAAATTCAAGTCACGGTGGAAGATATTATCTACCTTCTACATTTAAGTATTAAATTTATACATTTCATTGTATCAACATATTATCACAATCATGTTATCACCATGTTATTCAGTCACCCAGTTTGACTTGACCCTTGGGGAAATTTTGTAGTTCTGTAAGGTTTTATTTAGTCTAAATAATTTTCTGTTATCAGCAACTTTCACCAAACTATACACCAAATCAGTAATAAATATACTGAAGAATATCAGGCCTGATGTCATTACCTAGGGCAGCCACTACTAACTACTTTCTACTCTCAGAAAATTATCTGCAGTTTCCAGGAAAGTGTGTCTTTTAAAGGAGGTTGCCTGCCTGGTATGTCATATTGAGATAACTCAATGCAAGTCACATAATTACATCATGTAACTTTATATCATTTAACATGGCTGAGGTAACCTAATGTAAAATATCACAGTATAAAGCATCAGCTGGAAAATGTAAACAGATTTTGGTGGTTTTTTTTTTTCTTCCCAAAAGGAACAGGAGGAGGAAAAAAAGCCCCACAATCATTTTTTTTTCAAGTCTAGTCTTTAAGAAAAATATATCTCATCTACAGTATTGATTTTTATATATGTAACTAACATACTGAATTGACAGTGTGTTCTCTAGAACCTGAATCTAAAAGCTTCTTGGGAAATGGCCTGTCATCGTGATCACAGTCCTGTACAGAGCTCAACAAACTGTCAGGGCTACACTTAAAAAAAGAGTAGATTTATACTAGTACATTAGATTAAACCCATATATGTACTGCTGTACCTATGTACAAGGCTTCTGCCTTGTATTCTAATGTATCTGCAATTCCCCATGCAATTCCTTTCTTAAGAAATGTGTTAAAATAAATTACAGTGCTAAAAAAACACTCAGATATATTTACCTGTATCACTGTAATATTAGCAATGATATTCTGATGCAATTAATGCCACATTGCTTTTCTCCTTATTGTATTTTTCTGTCTACCAACAAAAGGATAAGAAGTACAAGATAATATGGCCCATGTGCAGTTCTTTCTACAGTCTTTCCTGGTTTGCAAAAATGCAAGATTGTCCTTGTACTAAATTTTCAGAAGATCCAAACCAGAAGCTAGTTTATTTTCAGTTATTTACAAAACAGTGAATTCAGCATCCAGAGGAGAAACTAATTTAGTGGAGGCAAAGAATATTGTCACTGTGGGGAGAAAGATGATAATAGAAATGAAACTGAGATTGATATGAGACCAAACAATTAAATTAGACTACAAAGAGTAAATTATACTAATAACCACACTTATATGAAGGTGAACCAGGAGTTGACATGGGCAGATGGTAAATTTGATTGACTGCTATAAGTTAGTTGTCAAGGCAGATTAATATGGGTTATCACAACTGACAAGGAAAAGCTGAACACCAATATCAAAATGAGAATCAAGACAAAGTAGATTTATAATATATATAGAACTATTATATCAAGTTAAGGATTGTTGGGAAATAGTGAATAAGAAAAGATAAAGAAGCTGAAAGCTGTGTTTAGAACCGGAGGATTTTGCCTGGCATGTTTGATGCAGCATGGGTGAAGAGAACAGACTGGCCTGGGAGTTTTTTGACCTCATATTTATTATTAGAATATGAACAGTTGTCTAGTTAGTTTGAAAATTATGTCATTGCTTCTTTATATCTTAGTCTCTGGTTTCATAAATAACATGTTAAAATATGATTGAAGCTCTTCAATATTATTTTTCTTCAAAATATACTAGAATGAAAGGTAATCAAAGGCCTCAAAAAAGGTCTCTGCAGCTTAAACAGATCATTGTTCCTTTAACAGCCCTCCTCTGCTCCTTTCTCCCTTTCAGCCCACAAATTAGGAAAACCATCACTGCAATGGGCTGCTAGTGTAGTGGGGGCCACAAAAACCTTTGGAGTCCAAGTAGAATATAAACAAGCTCTGTACCCCTAGACTAATGTCCTTTGTATAACCAAAAAGACACAGTAATGCACTTACGTTTACATATCTCATTCAGGCAGTTCTTACCTCCTCTGGAATCAGTTTCTGGAGTACAAAGTTAACTGAATGAATGAACAGCCTTAACACTGCACATTGGTGGGTGGATGATCAGAGCCCCACAAGTATCCTTTCTGCAGGAAGGCAATCTTCAGAGACTTAGAGATTTCAGACTGACCCTTATGGAAAAGAGACTTCATCATTAACACACTATGTATTTTGGTCAGTGAGCAGCTCTTGCTGCTGACCATTCCTTCTTAGGAAGGGGTAGGGGAGACAACATGACAGGATCACAAGATCAGCCTGAGGCCACAGGAGAGCAATTTACTGGTCTTGTAAGGATAGAAGGGTGTATAATAACAATGAAAAAAATTCCAGCAAAACAGGATGATCAGCTACTGGCATTTAGATGCATCTTGGCCTCTACTGAGCAAAGCAGGAATCTGTTAGTTTTGGCTTTTAGCCAATTTCCAAGAGTAATAATCAAATTCTAAAATCTGGAGCTTGAATGTAAGGACACAATGTTGTGTTTGACTCCAGGAAAGCAGATTCCCTTTAAGATGCATAAGCAAGGAGGTAGAGATTCTGAACTGGCACATAAAGCCTGCCAGGCACAGCCAATACCCATTTTGTAATCTTTGACAGCCAAGAAATATGAACAATATTTGTATTCTAATGAAAAATGATTTTTGGATCCAGTAGCTTTTGGATATACTGGGAGACAAGACACTATGTTTCTACAGATGGAAATGGAGTCACTTGGAATAACATCTTGGACATAAGAGTCAATTAATTGTTCCAGCATCTACCAGATGCTTACAGCACTAGCCATAATTGTAAGCCAATTGCAGTTGTTCCAGATACCAAAACATCTAAAATTTCAAAGCAGCAAGTTATTCTGCTTTTGTCAGGCAACCAGATATATATGGAAGCAGCTTTTGCTTTTTTTTTTTTTTTTTTTTTTTTTTTTTTTTTTTTCCCCACCACTATAAAACTAAAAACTATTATGTTCCAAGGAAAAGGCAGGGGACAGTGGTAGA
>JAAGNO010007706.1:43396-67759 GCA_033439905.1 Ceryle rudis | reverse complement strand
TCCAAATCCAAAAAAATCCAAAATTCCAAAGCAGAAATTTATTTTCTTTTTTTCAGTCAACCGAATATTTTTGAAAGTGGCTTTTGTTTTTTTTTTTTTTTTTTTTTTTTTTTTTTTCCTTCCCCCAGCTATACAACTAGAAACTAATATGTTCCCAGGAAAAGGCTGGGTACAGTGTAGGACCAATTAAATTAAAAAGTCATTAGTAGGTCCACAGCTGGGACAAATTCTTGTCAAATCCAGTAGGGACTGGAGCAGGTTCAAAAAAATCCACTCAAGCTTAGTGCCTTCAATTAGACTATAAGTTTGAGGTCAAGAATAGCTTAGCAGTGAAGAAAGTAACACTGCAGAAATATAACTGATCATCAGTGCATTCACAAAAAGCATTTTGAGAGAATCTTGCATACTTATCTTTATGAGTAGACATTATGACTGTCACATACATGATTCTATATCAAGTCATAGGGTTTTTCGAAATGCTAAAAATGTTTTGGAAAGGAGAGTGAGAGATCTTGCTAGTAAATATTTCAACAGAGTAGACACATAGTGGCAGGGTTGAAAGAGTAGAATTATTTACCTTGTTTTCTCAGTTTCATTTTTAAAAGAAACACAGAGGTCTACTTTCTTGAACCATTCCGCAAATCTAAATTCAAAATTAGTTATGTTATAAAACGAATATATAGCAAAAATTTTTCCAAGGGAAAAGGAAGAAAAATTTCTCAACACAATAAATATTGAAACAGAAGGTTTTGACAGGATTTACTTTCAGAAGATAGAATAATTTTCATTAATTCACAAAATATTTTACATTGCATTCTCACTTAATAAATGTTAAATAGTTTGTGTTCATAGGTATAATCTAATTTCCAATTATTTTCCATGCAAATTGTTATACTTTTCCAAAAGGAAGCGAACTTTAAAGACATTTAATAACCACAGGCTGTGTTTTAACCACAAGTTGTGTGTTTCTTTATATAGGGAAGTACAGGACCTGTGGTTAGGAAGAAGCATTTAAGACAATGTTTTCTGGCTTTTAGAGCTTATCCAGGCTTCCTTTTGTCCACCCACTTTTTTTTTTTTTGTTAACAGTCAGAATGTATTGTACAGTTGATGTTCCCTCCCTTGCAGGAGGCAACAAGCAAAGCAAGTTTCATAGCTGATACTTAAACGTCTTTCTCAGAGGATAGATTTTTCATTTGCTCTTCAGAATAATCCCCTTCATGTAAAAGGATATTCCTCTCATGGAGGAATAACCATTAATGACAAGGTTTTCAAAACTATATTATGGGACTACAGTAATGTCATCTGTTCAAGTTTTCTTAGTTATTACAGGAGTGTACGAATGTGTACTGTGTGTGTACTGCACTGTCTCATTTTTCACAAGGCTTTTTTTTTATAATACAGAAACTCCATTTGTCATTAAAAATGTAAAGACTCATGTGTTTGTCAGTTGAGGAAGAACACGAAAGGAAATGTTTTCATGGCAACATGGTATAGTAAGAGTCTTCCAGTTAAGGAACTGCCAAAATACATGAGGTTAAAGCAGATGCAGCTTGACACAACATATCATTAAAAATATATATGAAAAATATGAATATAAAAGAAAAAGAAAATAAAAAGGTGAGAGTAAAACTCACGGTTTAGAAGATTTCACAGAAACTTAAAAAGTTTTGACTATTGTGTTACTATAAATAAACAAAAGAGGAAAGAAAGGGACCTATGCAGATAACCAATGATGTCTCTGATATTAGAGGTTTGGAGGTGTATCCTATTCCTAAATTAGGCTGAGTTGAATCAGGCAAAGATTGAACTTGAAGCTATCTCTTGCTTAGAAAATGCAGAATAACGAAAAGTAAATTTTACCCTGATGAAAAGTGCTGCAATGGAAATCACCGAAAGATTCAGGAGGAACAAGACAATTACCTGAGATCCAGATGTGCTCTGTGACATGCTGCAAGCTTGTTATGCACAGACAGGATAAGGGTGACACATTAACTGAGAACAACAGAACTGAAAATGCTCAGTTTGCCACAGCTTACTTAATGGATCTTTTAGGAAGCCAGATGATGGATTTAAAAAAAAAATAATAATAGAGTATGAGTATTTCATGCAGTCATTTCATGCTCTACAATATATTACTTTTAAGTATAAATTTTGGTGTAAATACAATTATCATTATTGTGTTACTCCATGCTTATTTCAAAAAGAGGGTTCATGTGTGGTTTCTGGATTTGACAATTTTGCTTTTTGTCTGAGCCCTAAAATCATTAAGATTCATTTTTCTTAGTAGACTTGGTGAAGTCTGATTGACCAGAACACCTCACAGGAAGTTATTGTTGAGGCTGTAACACACCATATTTGTCCAAACAGCGATTATGTTAAAAGTGACTTCTTTATTTTTAAATAAAACCGCTTGCTGAGTGCATTCAAAATCAAATCCAATTACTCTAGTGACTACAATATTTTTTACTGCCTTTCACTCCAAGAATGGAGCAGCATTCATGAAGCAGTGAGAGAACTCAAGTCCCTGTCTCATTTGTGTAACAACAGCAGGAATGTTCCAGGTCTAGGATGTCAGAAGATTAGTTACATATATGCAGCACCAAGAAAACAGCTGAGCTGCCTGTGAGTCAACACCCATATAACAGAAATTATATTTGAATCTTCATGACTGTAAACAGAACTAAGATTATGAAACATTCACTGATGATGATATATAGTAAAAATTTCAAAGGATTGTGTATAGAATACCATTCTCAAACCTGGCCCTTATACTATATAGAAATATTTGAAATAATTAAAGTTGAAGGTACCAAGGTACAAATCCAATAACTTTTTTACAATAACACAAAGTTGCTTTTTTAGTCAGAAAACTATCAGTACAGTGAACACAAGAAAGAGTTTTAATAGGCATGCTTTGGATTTTATTAATGGTATTCTATATTTGCCAATATAAAATAAGCATGATGATCATATAGTGTACCTTTTGTTATCAAGCATATTAGTGACTCATTTATAATGTAAGTATTATTAGTTTTAAATATTAAAGATTTACAAAGTTAATGGAATGACTGAAAACATTATCTTAGGGCACTTAAAAGTTATGTTATATTTAGCAAAAATATGAATGTTAATATTTATTCTTGAATGACAGAAAGAATAACCAACTTCTTATGAATGTAGTATGATAAAGCAAATAGTGAAGAACAGTTAAACCAAATAATCACTCTGGGATTAATTTGTGTAAAATAGTCTTTTCACCTTCTGTTTCCCATACATTTTGAACTTAATGGATTAAGTTCAGTCCATTAATCAACATCATAGTATTTGGCAAAAAGGACAGTTCACAAAAACATATGTCAAATAATCTAAGATTTTTCAAAAGACAGCAGGTTATGTGAAGCAGAAGAAAAATAATTAATTAATAGTCTTCAAGGATGCTCTTTACTACAACAAGGTGCAGAAGAGGTGGCAAAGAAAAGTATTTCCCCAATACTTTGAGGATGAGATATCTAAACAGCAGTATTATCATTCACCTTTTTACCTCATTCCACCAAGACCACCACCCCCCGCCCGGGTGAAGCAGAGCAACAAAACCAGTAGCTCTTATGGTCTGACATGTCAATGTCTAAGGTGCATTCAAATCTGGTGAGTGTCCCCAGACCTACAGATACTAAAGGTGTATGTTTCCTGAATGCTATTAGGGCAGAATGATATTCATAAAAATTAGATCGGCCAACTTTGGCAAAAATACCCTAGAAGATAAATTTCTAATTAATTATCAGAAGATAATACTCTAATTAATTATTACTCTTATGCAACCATAGGATTTTATGGTATTTACGCAAATAACAATTTTTATGTCCTATCAAAGTATGATTTCCTTTTTTTCTATTTTCTTCCCATTTTCCTATTTGTTTTTATACACTAATTTCCTTGGAATGCAACATGTCAGATACTGTTCATAAAAGGGATTCTTACAAAGACCAAGAAAACCTCAGAAATCTACTAGGAACCTTTTCTTTGCAATGATCAAGTCAGTGATATCCAGTTGCCAAACTTTCATTAATTAAAGAAAGGTATTCTGCAGTTTGGAGAATCTGAACTTCTGTGCTGCTTTTCCCCTTATCTTTTTAAATTTGAGATAAATACAATCCATTTTTTCTCCAAGGCAGCCAGCAGGCCACAGTTTGCTCACATCTCCAAAGTATGTTGAATTCATTAGATGAACAGAGGTACAGAACTACAGTTTTAATGCACTGTAACATGAAAAGGAGCAGTGCCAACTTTGCCAAATGTTCCCAAATCCTTCACACTATAAAAGTGGAGACAGAACTCATCTTGGTTCCTTTGCCAGTTCCCTATCTCCCTAAATAAACAACCAGAAATAGTGCCAGGTGTGCCTCCAGCCATACATTCCACCCCCTCCTCCCCCCCACTGGCCAATCATATGAACCATCAAGTCCTCTAGCATTTTAGAATTATCAAGTGCAGTGCAAAGTTATGAAAACATATTATTCTCCCATTCTTACTTTGCATGGGCTAATTAGAATTATTTGACCCTAACACTACAAGGCTTTTTAATCAGATAATGGGTTTTAATTAAGAGAAATTCATTAGAAGTACTACACAAAGTTAATTCATTAGTAAAATAATTTTCTGCAGTCATTTTTCTAGGTACTTTGAAGCCACAAAAATCAGTTAGATGAGACTTCTACAAGGCCAATGCAAGTTCATTTTATACAGAGATTGTGAGTCTGTACCTGCTCCTGTTAGCATCCATCACAGTTTTGCCCTCTAGTTCAATAAAAGCAGCACTGAAATTTTTCAGAGATTACTATGGTACTATGTTGCAAACAGATCAACCAGTTTTGACACGGTGAGAAATAATTTGATATCAAGCTAAACCTTTTCAAGACACTGAGATTTGTATATGAGATAACTTTATGTCTAAATGCACAACTTCTGCTGAGAGACAGAGCAAGGTGGTCATATATCTAAAATCTCTTCTTCCTGTTGCTAAAACTAGCAGCATATTAGTGTTTTTAACTTAAAGATCACTACTTTCACTGAAGGCTAATGCACAGATGTAGCACGCTTCACTTCCAGTTTATACCTTCTCATCTGGTGTGCAATGGTGCCAGGTTTGGAGGTAGCATGTACATTGTCTCCAGACAGAACATATAACTCACAAGTTAAAAATTCCTGTTGAGGAGTGACCCCACTAAACCCAGTATAAGACATGTCCCTTGTTAGGACAACAGCTAACAGCTTTTTACTGTTGGCTCAGAAACACTGTAGATAGTTAACTAAGAATTCTTCCGAAAACCCTAATTTACCACAGTGTCTTACCATCTTATTAACAACTATCAACATGAACTTCATATATTTCTGTGGATAAATAATCCTGAATATAAATATTATTAACTGTTTGTCCAATTACTATTTCAGGACTGTGTCAAGCATAATCTAGAACACTAATATATGTACTAATAATTGAAATGGCGGCATTGTCTACAAATTCTGAAGTGGAGAATGAAGGAGGGAGGAAAAAAAAAAAAAAGAGCTCACTCTGCAGAGTTTCAGTGGTTCAAAATCATTCTGGTGCAATGACTATTGACATGTATCCATAAGGTCATACAATGAATTGAGGGTAATGATAACACTTTGAAAAAATTAAGTGTTCCTCCCGAATGAGCCAGAGATGGAAAATATTTATGCACAATCAGTATGTATCCTTCACATTCCTTATAAATATCAGAATTACTACAAGACCATCCCTAAACATAGCAAACAACTCCCATTATAAGCCTCAAAAATCTAAGCAATATAGCTGAAGCTTTTAACAGAAGAGAAGCAGAAAGATAAATGGAAATATAGAGTATCAATCTGTGATGCGCCTGTTTGATCTTAAGGCATCATTCCTGCTGGGAAGGTTATATAGCTGCACAAAAATAAGAAGTAAAAGCTGGTTGACTTTGAGCTCGCTTTAAGACGACTATCTCTCTGACGAAGATCCTTTTTTGCATATTATATTGAGACAATACCAGTTTGATTATCCTTGTATTCTTAACTCAGACATAAAATTTTTGCTCCAGGTTGAAACTTGGCCCAACAGCAACTTTTAAAAAACAAAATCCAGAAGGTGAAGGAAGGCTGAAGTCAACCTTCAAGACTGAAGACAAGACATATATTTAAAGTAATACAGAAAGGTACAAGTCCTAGTTTTCCCCTGAGAGCTACAGCATACCTCTCAAAGTATGAACACAAACAGGGCACCACATAAGTGAGGTCAATATACATAATTTCTTACAGTCTACATACAGTTTTCATGGTTATTATCAGTATCTATTGTCACAGCGGGAACATTTGAAGGTAAATTGAAATAAATGCTACAAGTTTCTACTATAGATAAAGCACTGTTAGCTGTATTCAGGATGGATTAAAAATAGTTTGTGTTATATAGATTTATAGGAAGCTAAGGCTAAAAAAAGAAGATAATCAGACTTTCCAGTCAGATATTTTTGGTTGATAGAACTTTGCACTGTCTAAAATGGTTGAATATTTAGTTCAGAAGGGGTCTGAATGCCTGGAAACTGAGCAGAATTCAGTAGAAGACTATGAAAAAAAAAAATGTGTAAAAAGATGAAAAACCTGCTGAAAATTTGCACCATGATCACCATTTTCTATACCTTAGTTTCATTCTGAGAACATTATGAGCTACTGTATTAAAATTTTAGACTCTCACTGAGATGGATTTATCAGGGTTAATCAATCAACCTTGCTGGACCACACCTTTTGGAAAATGTGAGATATTCTAGAAGGGGATCTTTATGGGTCTATGTAAAGTAAAGAATGTCAGCATAAACTGAAAAGCACTGTTATTTATTGAACAATCACTCTGCTGTAACATTGACTAAAAATACCAAAAAACTACTTGGGAAAACAAGGGATTCTGCATAGGAGGGGAAAAAAATGGAACAGTGTAGGTGTGAATTGTTCAGTATAAAATCTGTTCAGATTTCCACATATAAAATGTAAGAAGAAGTTACATACAAACAGCCCAGAGTAAACCACTTCATCTTTGAAGGCACATAGTCTATTTCATCCTGCTATAACCTGGATATATTGAACTAGTCCTGCTGTGAATATTGTCTCCCACAGGCAACTGACTCCATTAAAGTTCACAAGGTGTGTAGCTTCTAGTGCTTGCAGCTATGTTGCAGCAAAATTGGGTTAGTACAGGGATAGTCAAGTAATTTGAATGTTCATGAGAAAACGAAATTGGAATTGCTGGGGATAGTACAGCACAATGGCTTTGGCCTAGTTGCATACCCATACCCCACCACCTGTGAGTGTATAGACAGGAAACCTGTCATACCACTGTCATCTTTCCATAGAAACAACTTCTGATTTGCTCCCCCATCTTAGCACTCAAGGGTATTTCATGTATATCACCACTGATCATATATGAAGTTGAAGTAAACATGTAAATTAATACACACATACATTTTTACATGTATATAAATAACATATACAGATGAATGTAAATAAAATCTAGGTATATGCACACATTCAGTTCAGAAGATTAATACTTCACGTACTAATATATATACTGTGAAATACTAATCTTAAGGTGATTACTTATTGCTGGGGTAGGTGTATTTGATTAACTCAGTAAAGACAAAAACTATAGTTGTAACAGTTGTAAGGTTTATAATGGTTTTTTTGAAAGAATTCCAGTATACTACCTATAATTTAAACAAATGGTTGGAAAGATATGCATAGTGCATGTTTTGTAACATGTTTTGGGTAAAGGAAAGACAAAATGAAAATACAACACTGCATTATAGAATAAACTGGAAATTAATTCTATAGCTCTAGCAATACCATTATGGACTGCACTTTAATATTCTGGTTTTAAATAAAAAGATTTTGTGAAAAAAGTTTCTTTCTGGAAAAAAAAAAGAAAATATAAAAGATTATGAAAATAAAAAAATATTTGAGAAATTTAGACACCATTTTCATAGTAGACCTGCATTAATTTGCCTTCATGGTATGCCACATTCAGAAACTTGATTACATAAACTTAATCTAATGTTTTTCTGTCATTCAGAAAACTAAGATACATTTACATCATTGTTTTGTACTTAAACTGGTTGTAGTTTCTCAAGTTCTGTATCACTTAGGCCAAAATATGGTAACTTGATCACAGGTCCATGAAAGGACTAAGACCCCCTATAGCAAGTTTCCAATGGCTGGGGATCTAACAGTGTGATTTACAGACCATTCACAGGAACATTTACAAGACCATAAGCATGCAAGATTTCTCTAGTAATGTTTCAGGGTGCCCTGTTGTGCTGCATCTGCCCACAGTCAAGCTTATTGCCAGAGCTAAGGGTCACAGTACTTCTGAGCTGACTTGGGAAATCCATCCAGAGAATGGGACTGTGTCAATTCCAACTTAGATTTCTTAAACTTCCTTTGAATCATCTCACATACCAAATTCAATAAGCACATTCAACTTTATGCCTCATTCACACAGACACTATTGAATTCTTCTAAGTTACAACAACAAGTGCTTATTAAAAAATGATGGGCAGAAAAGGGGAGGAAATTAAAGATGCACATTCACAAGGGGCGGGAGATAGATTAATATATGTATATTTCTTGTCTTTTTAATCAGGTAAACAAATTTTCTCACAAAGTCTATATGAGATAGTCTCCATACTCATGCAATTTTTTTATTAACAATATCATAAAGCAATTTTGCAATATTATGTTATTACAAACTTGCCTTAATCTTAATAAAAATGTGAGGGTTTTTTTTAATAATTAGGCTGCTTGGAGAATAAAATGGAATTTAAAATTATTATTTATTTTATTAAATTGGCTGTTCAGGCTAATAAATTTCAAGTTAGTTTTGCTCAATATCATGTAGGCATGAGTCAGTTTTTAAAAGAATGTGCATGTTTTCTTACAAAACTGACTACTGTATTTCCAGATTCTAAAAAAAAAAATCCTTTAGATTTTCTCTTATTTTCCCTCTGCAGGCTTTTTTTCTCTACTGTGCTTCAAACAAATATGACAATGTTTAGCAAGGCTTGTTTTTTTTATAATCTATTTAACTACATATTTTAATTAGGCCAAAACCAGCAAATTAAAATTGTCTGTAGCATTAAATGGAATAATAGCATCTAGTTTTTCAACCTTACTGTAGTCTGTCAAAAAACCCCCAGGCAATATCACTTTAAAAACAGAAGAAAATTAAAAGAGTAAATGTTTAGCTATATATTGGCAACTTTTTAGAAAGCTCTTACACATGATAAAAATCTACTTTATAAAGAAAAGAATGACTGTCCTATATGATAAACATAAGGTATAAAGTGAAGATTTCTTTTACTGTAGTACCCCTTAAGAAAAAGCATTCTAATTAGTTTTACTCAATCTTATCTGACCCATGTAGATCAACAAGTCCAGTGCCCTGCTCCTTGCAGGACTATCTAAACCACATAGTAAAATTGGTTGCAGATGCTTATAACGCTTTGAGCACAACCTGTCAGCCAACTGTTCACCCAATGTATTATGGATTTGTCTATCTACGTGCTGGACAGTTTATCCAGAAGGATACTGAGAGAGACCATATCAAACCTCTGCTAAAATCCAAACCCACCATTTACTGGCTTTCCTTGGTCAACTGGATGGATGACCTTGTCATAAAAGGAAATTAAGTTGGTTAAGGAGGACTATCCACTTGTGAGCCTGTGTCGGTTGTGACCAATGACTGTGTTGTCTCTCAGCAGCAAATCTCGAACAAGTTCAGGGTCAGTAATTTTATTAAATACACACTCAAAAAACTAAGATACTTTAAAAGATTTATGAATAAAACTTGCTCTGAATTTATGCTACCTAGAGAGAAACAGACACAAAGCTACTTCCATTCTCAGTATTACAAATATTAGCAAAATTTTCCCAAAAATATATGTAGATAAATGGAAAACACTGTTTCATGAAAAAAGGTAAAGTGTACTAATGCTGCTAGCAGCTGACTGATGTGGTAGAGGTACTAACACAATTTTCACTACACTGACAAAAATAAGTGATCTATCTGCACTGCTCTCTCTCCCAAGAGCCTCAGGCACCCAAAAGGTGTTGGTCAGGCCTTGCATGCAAACAAGTAAAAGAAAAATAAATTAAAAGACAGTATGTAGTTACACAGTCCATGTTTTTCCTGAATATGTACTATTTTCTAAAAATTCATAAGCTTTTTTTAATCAGAATCATGTATTTTACAAACATTGCAATTAAAAAATGTATTCTTACCCAAGTTAATTCCTATAACAAATACTAAAATTTTCATTCTATATTTTCTTCCTATGCTGCTTAATTTTTCTCAATAGCTGATAAGAATGTAGGTATCTGGAAAGGAGAACAACATGAGGAAGGACTTCTTTACTGTAAGAGTTGTAGAATATTGGACTAGAATCCCCAGAGAGATTTTTGAGTCTCCTTCTCTGAAGACTTTCAAGACCTGTCTGGATGCATTTCTGCATGATCTGCTCTAGATTCTGTGAATCCAAATTATTGAACAAATTTGTAGGGATGAAAACTTTAATCTTGATAAATAAGTATTTTAGAAACTACAACTGAAATGATCAATGCTAAATTCCACTATTCCAATAAAATTTTTTACAAAATAATGAGATAAAACAACTCAAAAAAGTTATATGCTACAAAGAGTCCTTTAATTTCTACAATAAAAGATCAAAATTTGGTAAGTTACTTCTACATGCATTGATACATGTGGTTTAGGCATAAATCCTTATATGTATTCCCCACAGGTAACTGTGGTAATTAAAATGAAACTAGCAAATCTCTTTGGTTCACTGCAATCACACAGAGGTCATTTGGGAATGTTCTGTTAAGGGACAAGTTTGCTCTGTGTTCTGCATTGTGAGGTAGCCACAGTAAAAAAAAAAAAAAAAAATAGAATTTCATAAGTCTTGAACGCATAAAGTGTACTTTGTTCTTGCCTAGAGCATCTTAAATTTACCACCTTTGAGGAAAAGACATAATCAATAATTACCTGTAAGAACTCCAAAAGAAGTTTTATGTAGTGCAGAAGGAAGCTGAGGGGAAGATCAATGGGCAAACATCAATATACCTGGAAGCAGAACTGATTTAAAGGGTCAAGAGATGGTCCAGCACCAGCCACAGGGCTCTCTCCAGCTCCATCAGTAACTCAGCATGTCACAGACTTGCAAACATGCTCCTTGTACGTGAGAGGAATGGTAAATACAGGAGGTGAGCCATCCTGTTTTCACCAAGGGGATAAACTATCATACATTACTCAACACTGACTGCAAGGAAAAAAACAGGTAGTTACTGCCAAGCAGCTGATGTGGAATAAGATCTTTCCCTAGCTCACCCACTGTAATTCGTCTGTGTCTTTCATGTAAGAAGCCACCTAACAGACTCAGTACCTTGAACAGTTATATGCAAGTTGAATTAGTTTCCCTTAATCTTATTATAGCTGATGAGAAAACAAGACTTTTTAACATGACCACATGGTAAAAATGAATGATCAATTCCCTCTGAAGGCAAAATATTGCCTTTTTCCTTGTTGGTCAGCCACAGACTTTATTTTAAAGGAAAATGTTCCTTTTCATAATGCATTACATAATAAGCATTACATAATATCATACATTACATAACGGAACTACATTTCATAATAAACCATCAAACAAAATTGGAACACATGCTATCATAACTCAGTCTAACTTTCTTGCCATTGCTTCTTATAACTAAGAAGCAATTTCACTGGTCCTAACGAAAAAAAACATTAAGGCTGGTCAAAACAGAAAAGGCCCCAGGTAGATTTAGCAAAACCGTGTGTGGTTTGGCTCCTAGTAGATGAATACTTCCCAGTCAAAATAAATATGTTGAGAGATGCAACATATTATTATATCCTCTGGAGAAGTTAGAACTTAATGCACATCAATTCTTCTGAAATGGTGGTGGAGTATTCCATTGCTAAATAAAAATTAAGAACAATTACTCTGTTACTTTTTAGTTGTATCAGTCACATATAAATTCTGATATAAATCTCATGCTCTCTATATATTTAAGCCAGCTCAGAAAATTATTGTGTTAGTTTCATCTTTAGTGTCTTCCTCATAGTAAAAGGAGTTAACTCTCACCAGAAAGAAGAAAATATTTCTCTTTATACACACACATATACACAGAGAAAAGGAACAAGAATAGCAACATGGGGTAAAGGAGTAGCAATAACAAAAATGACAGGATTACGTGAAATGTAAAAGCAATGAACTAAAAAAGTCACTAAAAGTGAACATAAATGCTACTTAGTCTTAATGGTGATTTTATCCATTAACCCTGTTAGTTGAACATAACTTCATAGCACAGAAAGATAAAAAATTGCACTAGTGAACTTCAAATTAAAGCACATGATGTTCTATCTGGGTACTATCAGATATTGATTTCCCAACAGTCAACAAGCACAATATATAAATCCATATTCTAATTTCTTCCATGTCAGTAATGATTAAGGAATGTGTTACAAGTACAACAGGTTTATATGGACTTACTGGCTCAAAATCTCTCACTGAAAAAGTAATTTATACAACTAAATGTTACTTCTATCAACAAATTTACTACTGCATGTTCTGAAAAATTTCCCAATTATTACATTAATGACAATCAGTGCTTGAAAATGACTGATTCATAAATAAAAATCACAGAATTACAGAACGCCCTGGGTTGGAAAGGACCTCCAAAGGTCACCTAGTCCAACAAGCTGTAATCCTCCCATATTCTACAATTTTCATCAAAACAATACCCAACAAATTGGTACATGGCAATTTAATTGGCACATAAGCGACAAAGAATAACCAACCTGGGAACATTTAAAATGATTGGTATTTGTTAGCAAAGGTAAAGTAACTACAAGTATCACAACGCACTGCATTATAACTTTGGTTGCTTTTCTCTCCAGAGAACATGGTCCCTTTTCTGATCTAAAGGTTCTGTGTAACATACATACATATTAAAGGAAATAGTCCTAGAATCACTAACACCAGAACTGGACGTGGCCTCTAGAGTTCACCTACCCCAAGAAAACCTTATTTATCTAGTTATTTATTTAGAGTGAAATCTATTCTTACTTTCATAGACATACCTTTCTGAGTAACACATCTCACTCAAGAAATCTCACATGCTAAATCAAGGTAGAATGACAAAGGAATGCTAACAGGTAATATGTAAGAGAGATAAATATACACAAGAATTCTTCATTGTTCTCTGTATGCAAAAATTTACATTCATTTAGGCTAAACTTCATTGCATAATTTGTTGGTCTCCTCAAGGTATTTTAGATGATCAACTAGATTATTTCTAGTCGTCAATAGTTTTTATCAATACATTCTCAAAGATAAAAAGAAATTTAAAACCATCTCTTAGAAAAAAAAATTCCAATTTCCCTCATTTTTAACAATAACAACACAGATATCTTCAACATTTACTTAGAACATAACAAGTACTTTTCAACATAAAAGCACATCTTGTAGTTCAAGGATTTTGTGGTTTTACAAGATGAATACAATCTAGAAATTTTGTAATCATGAAAATCAGCCTTTGGAGAAGAATTTTGATTACAATATCAAAGTTGCACATAAATCTCAGTAGCTGCTTAGATTCAAAGCACTCCAACTAAAACCAGAAATTAATTGGTTTAGAGAAGCATTACAAAGAAGATAAATGCATGGTTGTCCCCATGTTTTTCACAGTCTTCAAAGACTTATCTTGGGATAAGTAATCTCATAGACAGAGTAAAGTAATAAAAGAAGAAAAGATCTTCCATCTCATTTTGCATAAATGAATTGAGGAGGAAACATTATTATGATATGTAAAGTATGTGCCTGGAGGAGCTAATTCTACTCAAATTATTGGTACATACTTAAAAGCAAATGCAACAGCTCATTTGAGCAGGAAGAAGAAATATCTAGCACTGGAAGCATGTGCAGTTTACTTAAAAGACCAAGCTTCTTAATAAATTGATTATTTTAATTAAGGAAAAATGTATATAAGACAGTCCTTCTAAAAGCTACATTTATCGTAGATTCTCGACTGGAATCCCAGAGCAAAATATCCCACAAGGAGGAGGGACCAAAAGCAGACTCTTTACAGCTATTGGAGCACTAGAAAAGTCAAATCTATGAGATTTCCTGAATAACCGAAGACAGAAAATGGAATAAAAAGTAGCTTGAAAGGACTTTTTAATGTCTGACAAATTCTATCTTTCTTAACTGAATTTATATTGTTTTACAGGTCTGTTGCTCTTGGAAGCAACAGGTCTTTTTTACCGTAATGCAAGCACTTACACAGATTAAAATTACAAATATATCTAAATATGCATCCAGGCATTATGTTGCTGCATACACATTGAAAGGAAGTCCATCTGATCCAGAAGGAAGAGGAAAATGAGATGGCGTGGAATGTCTTCAAGTGAGAAGTGACTGAAAGGAGACCATGAAGAAGATAATAAAATTATAAGAAAGCTTCATCACACAATGGTGGTACAGTGTACCTGAATCAGATGCTTCAGTGTAATATTACAGCCAAAGACAAAGTCTAAGTGGAAATCTCCAAGACTACTCTCAGAGTCTTCTTAGACAAAAGGTGCCATGTATACATTACTGGCTCAACATACAGTGTAATCCAGGCACTATTCCATTGGCGGGGGAAAGTCAAGAAAAGGGAAGAAAACTTACAGAAATGTTGACTGTAGGAGTGCTACTGAATACTTTTAATTGAGAAGGCTGGAAAAAGAGAACCACCTCTTTTTTCAGTAAAATAGCTCAGACTGGGTCTTCAGAAAAGGATCTTAGAAGCTGCTTATATCAACAATGTATTTCTGAATTGATGTATGGCCAGAAGAGGCTCTGCTCTAGATGAAAAAAAGGAAGATAGACTACACATTCATAGTTCACTTAGTAATACAAACAACAGAAAGAATGCTGATAGCATCTTTTAGATTTACATGAATCTTACCATACCCATTCATAAAGAACAGCTTCCTTCCTGATAACACCTAATGCAGTCTTTAGAAACCTCTGAGGGAAATTATTTATGATCAACAGAAAAATAAACAGGATTTGAAATATTTGACATGTAGTAGAAAAACAGCAAGATTAATGGGATATACTAGATGATTAATTTGAGAGAATAATCTTCTACTATTAGGGTAAAGTCAAAACCTAATAAATCCTTTTCCATAATGATAATATTTGTACAAAAGTATTTATTTTTAATAAATAATAATTTATAATAATAATAATTATTAGTGCAATAATAATTTTTAGTGTTTTCAGTGTGGTAGAAGAAAAGTCTAGGTCCTCTAGGACCTTAACAAGGAGCTTAATAAACTAGCTAGAGAAACGGTAGGACCACTGATTAATTCTTCTAATCTAGCAGATTTTACAAAACTAAGGATGTTTATCTATGTTAGAGAATGAAAAACATGTCTGGACCTTATAAGTACTGTCAAAAAAACAAACAAACAAAAAGACCCTTATAAATTCTATCCTCTGTAGAAAACTTTGAGGTAAACAATTCAAAACTGCATTTCACATATATCTTGTAACACTTGCTTACATGTGGAGGATTAGTACAAAATGTGTTAATGTCACAGAACTCTATTTCATTAAAGACTGATAAATTTTAGAATGACTACTTTAAGTATTTTGAAATTAACTCAGTACTTTTTTATTTTAATACAAAAATATATTTGTTTTAATATAAAAAGTCTGCAGTTAGAAGAAAAGAATACAAAGTCAGTAACTACATATAACCTGCACATTTGAAAAGAAAAGTGACACATAAAATATTTATAGAAAAAGTCACTAACTGCTCAAATTATTCAAATCTTGTCTTCCAGCTGGAAAACTGTCACAGTTATATCAGAGGACATTATAGCAGTGCAAATATCATCATTAAAAATAGTATTTGTAATCACTTTGTAACTTTTTTTTTTTTTTTTTAAATCTTACAGCCCCATCCCAGCATAAACTCTGAAAAAATGTATAGAATACAGGTATTATTGCAATGTCTTAAAAATATTAGCTTTCTGGACAAATATGTACTTTTGGATAAACACCACCAGACCTCATAACAGTCACTCTTCTAAATGTTACAGCACTACTAATAGTTTCAATTAAATAAAAATTAAAGCTGAGAAAATATCACAAAAGGGTAATCTAATATTTGATTGTTAATGTGCTTATGTAAAGTGATATTTACAACAGCATTTTGAGAACCAGGCAATTTCTCAAAAAAAAAAAATTAAAATACAGCCTTAATAACTTCTAGTACACTGCACTTTTGTGTCCTGAACATTATCTTCAGAAGCACTGGCATGCTTCATCTAAGAAGATGAATTCCTCAGGCATGAAGATGAAGCTTTCTTACAGAATAACCTTTAGATAGAACTGAAGGTTACCATTGCTGGCTTCTTAAACTGGACAGAATCTGCCATTCTGTAACATACAAGATGGTTCTAACTTATGAGGTGATATTGACTGAAATAAGGGATTTCAGGATTTTTAAGGGATCTGCTTGTAAAAAAGGTTGCCTAGTATTGTTACTATTTCCCCAATACTGAGATAAGCAGTACTCACAACCACTGAAAACCTTCAGTGCATGCATATCTACACTTGTTGCAACTAAGGATAAATTCCACAGATTAACTGGCTGTCTTCCAACTACGTCCATTGAAGATAGCTATATTAAAAAGGGGGAATAATCAGATAGAAAAGTTGGTAAAACTGATTACCATGTACACAGAGTTGATGTTTCTTTGCCCATCTCTCCACTCCTGCATGGACAAAGAAGAGAGGACCATGGGAACAGAGGTGTGCTCTGAGAAACAGCAATCTCGAGGACAAAAAGAAGCAAAATGCAAGAAGAGATTCTTGAACAACTACAATAATTTCTAAATTTCAGTACTCACATGAACTCTAGACCCTCTTTCCTCACATGTATTCCAACTCATTCAAAGGTGGTTTGAATTTACATCTGGCCTGTAAGAAAAGAGTCTTCTTGAACTTAACTATATTCCAACACAGCATTTTTTTTTAATCATGTGTTCTTAAGAATTTTATTTTGATTGCATATATAGCCCAATTTCTCAAATGAAAATATTTTTACTTTGAAGTTTCCTACAAAATGTAAGTTTAAGCCATTTTCCTACTGAGGTCTACAGAAATTTCAGAGAAGGCAACCTTAATCTCTTTGTATTTCAAAGATAATATACCAACATCTATATAATATTTGTATCTCAGAGTTTCTGTTCACAATAAACTCAGTAGAGTTTCTCCCTAGAAAGGCCTGCCTCCTTGTATTACGTTAATTGGTGGGCAGCCACATGTTCTGTTCTACTAGAACACGGTGCACGCTGGCAACATGGACATTTGCTTCAGAAATCAACATTCAACTGGGAAGGAAAGAATCTAATTAGACAGCTAGATATTAATTACTAACATTCAGCTGAGAAAGCAGAGGTTTCCTTACTGCCAATCTGTGGATGTTGTAATAGAAAGTACAGTTTCTTTGTGGAGTTTTCATTAACTAAATAACTTTATCATTTAATATTGCCTTCTTGTAAACAGTAATAGAACTTAGATAAAATCAGAGTTGCTATGTATACTAATATTTGCTTGCTTTTCATACAGCAGTGTCATTTATATGAAGTAAAAGCACATACTGTGCTATTAAAGATTTCCTCTAAGATACTTTCTGAACTTTCTGAAATTAATATTTATACCAGACAATAGAACACATTTTCAGAGTTGGCCAATTGCCATTTAAGCTTTAAATAAAAAGTTCAGGATTTCCCAAGCCTTCAAAATCTGTTAGTGGGATATAAGAGGTATTTCTGAAAACACTCCAAATTTCAGGCAGAATTCTGAAACTAAAATTTTATTAAAATCCAATCTTTGTTCATTTGCCATCAAGGGAAGAGGTATTATTCATGGGGCCTGGGCTTAAAAATGTGTAGTTTTTATTTCAGCAGAAATGAAGGCATGTCCTCTCCTTTAATAGAAAGGAGAGAAAAAAATGAAAATAATTTTTCTTCCTGTACTGGTAAGTATTGTGACTCAAGGTATCATTTTCCCTTATATAGAAATGATGACTGGAAACTTACCCTTTCTAGAGTGTAATAGACTTTGTCTCCTCTTATATGCCCAAGAAATCATGCTAGATTGGTAAAAGAGAACTCAGAAATGAGTTGATGAGATACTACCAGAAAATAGTGTCATCCAGTTAACATAGTGCAACAAAAAGTAATTTCAACTGAAGCTTTAGCACCATCAGTGAATTATCTTGGTTTGCCAAACCCCCTTATGTTCTTATTGCAGTGTTCTGATACAATGTAATACATCCTGCTTTTCTTTACTTAAAAACAAACAAACAAAAACCCCAAACCAAACCAACAACAAAACAAAACAAAACAAAAAAAAACACCAAAAAAAAAACCAACAAAAAAACCACAAAAAAACCCACCCCAAACACTCCACCACCACACTAGATTTGCTCAAACTCACCCTTTTACCTGCATGGACAAAGTTAATACATGAAGAAACTAAAAAGAGGGTTTCAGAGACAGAAGGAACACTCCCTAATGATCACTCTTGCATCATGGCAGGTACAACACTCAAACAAAAAGGAGAATGCTTGGCCAAGAATAGATGTCAGATGCTCTCTTTTGTGACCATGAAATTGCATATACTGAGGATCCTCTTGATTTATGTAGTTTACCATATTTTCAGCTGTGAGTTTGTGAAACTTCACAGAGCTTCATCTCTCTCAATTCAATGAGTCCTGCACAGAGTCTGTCTTAATAATTTAAATATACATATTATTTCTGATACAGTTGATTGTTTCCGGTGTTTTACAGAGTCAAACAATCTTTATTCCCTCAGAACTAGTATCAAATTCTCCTTTTAGCATTTTCAAAGGCAAGAATGAAATTTGCATTCCAGCTTCAGATGAAGAATGAAGCATCTTGTGGAAGTTGCAAGACAGTCAGAGCAAATTATAACTTGATTGACTTACCTTGACATTAGGATGACTAGGAATGTAGTAGATGGAAGTTTTGCATCAATACACATTTGCAATTTATAGGAAGCTGTTCCATGGATTGCAAAGTTATTCCTTCTAGTAACTGAGAGAAGTGTGTCCACTATAGGTTAGAAACTGTTTTCTAACTATCAAATTGTGTCAGAATGACCAATCTTCACAAGAGCAGATGTTCTGCTTCTTCATGACTGCCTTTTACCTTTCCCTTTTTTTTTTTATAGTCTCCCCAACAACTCTGTAATTCTGAGCTGTATTTTAGACTGAAAACTGCAGTTGCATTAGAAAGCTTTTCCAGTATCCTGCACTAAACTTTTCTTTAGAAAAGCTTGGAATACAAATCTATTCCTTACATATAGAAAACCCATCTATTCCTTGGCACGATCGCTCTCCTGAAGCTCTATAAAATATTAACAGTGATAGTAACATTGTGCCCGTTACTGCTATCTGAGCTTCACAGAGCACTCCTAAAACCACAAACCACAGCAGTGAGATTCCCTTAATGACCATATGTTATTACTTGAATAAATAAAAAATTGATATGTACACAGAATCACTAAGACATTAACCTGCCTAAATTTACAGGTCATTCGTTCATACTGCATAATCCTAAACCTACTTTAATCCCATTCATTTTGTATTCTTCACTCATCAACTTCCATGTTCTTGTCCATAAAACTGATCATAGAATTTAGAGTATGTCTTTGTGGAATTCCTAACACAGCTTTGTTATATATTCCTCTAACCTCACATCATTCATGTAAGCAATTCTCGGTGATGATAATAAATCAGTCTCTTGAGAAAAGTAGGCAGTATTTAATCCTCTTGACAGTCTTTGTTACAATGTTAACATAGGTCAGAAGGAATTTAAGTTTCCTCTCACCTTCTTATTACCTGCATCTCTCTCCATTTTCCCAACTTTACACTCAAATTGCTTAATATTATGAAAATTCTTCTGATTAGTTGCTTTTAAATTCTGTCTTCCTTTACATTTTGTAATTTATCTTCCTTTTTCCTGATGGTTTTATTTGAATAGCTTCATTTAAGACCACAGTACAATTCTGTTGCTTTACATAATATTCCTGTAGTTTACTGCCATAAGATGCATTTCCTATAACAAAAGTTTCCAAGAAGATCCATAGCTTCTTTCTCATGTAGTAGCTTAATATGAAATAATTTATAACTTTTATGTAACATAATAAATGTAGACTTTATTTGCTTCTGGGGAAATAGTTAAATTTCTCATGCATTCATAACTAAACAAAGTACAAAGTAATTAAAGGTTTCCAGTGTTTTCTGATAAGTATTACCATGACATAGCAATTAGGCCCTAAAAAAAAAAAATCAAAAAGAAGATTCATGAAATTATAGGCTTTTAAAATCAGTATTAAAATACGAAATCTAACATTTTGTAATATATACCTATGTGTATCCCAGGTCATGTTTAGAAATAAACATATTGAAATTCTAACAAAAGGAACTGCTACAGTTTGGCTCTAAAGAATGATTTTCAAAAGTTCAAATACAATTTTCACCATTGGCAATGGGAAGGATTACATAATCTCTCATTTTGATGGATTCTCAGAACTGCTGCCCATTCTAAATACCCAGTTTATTGTCTTTACACACACAATGGCTGCAAGTGCTGCCCTGAGTATGTGTAAATAATGTCTGAAACAGTCTGGAAGCTCAGGCTACATGGATGGGTAGCAGAGAGATCATGAGGCATTTCATACTGCAGTTACTTTGATGGCAGCTCCAGGAATGATATAGGCATAGTCACTGCGAGCAAGGCTGTATCTCACTACAACTGAAAAAAGAACACATTGTAATAAACTAGCCTACTATTTAGAGTACTTTATTTTTTCCTCACTATACTGTATAGCTGGCAGATTTTTTTTTCCCCATTATCTGGGTTTATTTCTAAAAAAACACCACCACCACAAACAAAAAACAAACCACAATCTTTTTAATTTTTATGAATCATGTAGAAACCATTGAAAAAATCATATCTAAAATGCTAAACTTTTAGACAGTAAAGACAGTGAGAAAAGAATTCTTGATAAAAACCAGACCTGACGGCACGCTTGTCTACCATTCATATAGTAATGGAACACAGTAGCCATATATTTCACTAATTTTGACAAACCTGGGACTATTCCCAGACTATAGGAAAAAGGCAACTCATTACCATGTCAGCCTTAGCTTATCTTTCCCACTTTTACAAGCAGCCCACTTGCAGCTGCACCAAATGCACCTCACAAATAGTGTGGCATGACCCTTACAGCAACAGTGCAGCAGCATCATTTAAATTGCTGATTCTATATCATTATTTACATTTTAAAATGTCAGTAAGAGTCAAAAGTGTAAAAAAATTCTTAATGTCTGCTTCTCATGACTGTTATTTGAAATTAATGCCTCTGAATTAAATGGCACTTAATGCTTTTGCACCAGTATACTAGCTAGTGTGCACAGCACTAGAAAGAAAAAGCAAATTAAATGCAATTCTGTCACAGATGTAAGGCTAACAGATCTTTAGCATTTATAGAATGCTTCCAAATCATTGATGCTAAAAGATTACTGGAACAGAAAATTTCACCCTTCTACTGTCAGTACTACCTTGCTGAATAAGATACACATACTGAAGATGGTTCTCTATTCTTATTTCATGTTTATGTTAAAAAAAAAAAAAAGAATACATTACAACAAGAATGAAAAGAGAAGAGCGGTAAACAAGGAAGAAATGTAAAGTTTTCATCAATCCATTTATAAAGTACTGAAAAGGTCACAGCAATATAGTATATTTCCCCTAATTCTTTGAATATGTGAGGTTTTAAAATTCCAGTATCTCACTGAAGGTTGTAATGAGAACATAACAGAAATGTGAACCTATTATTTTGACAGTAATTGTAATGAGAATGTGAAATATTATAAACTTTATTTACTCCAAGGGAATCTGTTACCTTGTATTTATATACTGCTATATATAGATTTTATATAGTATTTATATAGAAAAAGCAGGGTTACAGAAGTGCTTTTCTTTCAATTCTAACTTGGAAGATCAAAATGCAATATAATAACTAGTCTTAAAAATACAATGAACTGTTTCATTCCTTCTATTCTCCGCTGCCAACAGCAAGAATTTAGGCACTGTGAGTTTGGATAAAATGAGTTTTCCTGTGCTTTCTTATTAATAAAGTGTTTAGATGATGCTCAATTCTGAAGCAAATCTGAAAATCAGGCACATTTCATAAGGAGGTTCATAGAATATTGATTAACGTAACACTGACAGTTACACAGACAAGAAATAAAGTGACTGCTTAGCCTCACCTGTGGCTAGGAGAAGACTTACTATTTCCATTGAAACATTTAACATTGCAATATGTATCAATAGCAGAGTCTAATGAAAGACATTGTCATTTAGATTCAGTAGCTAGCTTCTAACTTTATAGTAAAGCAGATATTGTGTAAATGGTTTAGTTGTGGTTAACTAACTAATACTTATTAAAAAATTCTTAAAACTTCTCGTCACTTTGTTAAATTGTTTGGAAAAAATGATATACATAACAGGAAAGAGTTTAGCTAATTTAAGTAACATGATCTTCTCTCTTACATTTTTCATGATAACATTGATTTTATTCTCTGTCATGGTAAACCCCAAGCTACAATCCTGTCAAATTTGGCTTCAAGTAGAAATTGAAAGCATCACTGAATAGCCTCACACAGATCAACTTCCTAATTCTGACTGAAGCAAACTCAAATTATTCTTTCAGCTATTTTGTTTTCTGTAAGTATGACTGACAAAAAATTTAAAATCTTTAATTACCTTAAGTGAATGCAAACAAGCCTACATATATTTTTTCTTACTGTTCCCCACTCTTAGCATAAGTATGCACAAATTAATTAGTTTTAAAGAAAGTTTAGGTGACAAATTTCACCACATTTACAGAAGACACAATTAGATCACAGTATTCTCTGATTAATTTTCTCTTTATCTGCCTTCCTTCTGCAGAAAATTGTGGTCCTTAAGACAGTGTTATTTAAAGAGTCCTTTTTATTATTTCATATCTGAAGTTATAAATGTGAGCTAAGTTGATTAATCATTTATTCATATTATATTTCTATCTCTATATCATTTAGAATCTTGTTCCTGCTGTGGATATCTACTTTTGCCCTCTGATCACTACAGCTTAAAACTTATATTCCACTTAGATTTTTACCTACATTTGCTGTTCCTGCAAATATTCTTGGCTTCGGTCCTCACTTGCACAAAGGTTTACACAAGTCAAAAACAAAGAAATTTTTTAAAACAGTCAGATAAATTTTTTGGACAAGCTTACTCAATGTAAATAAATAAATTTTAAAAAATTTAAAATCATGTGGTATCAATTTTGCAATATTTGTAATTATTCTAAGATTATTCCTGCGTTAAGCATGTTGACTACCATATAAAATTGCTAAAGATTATTATTTATTGAGTCAAGGAGTCATATTCTTTGAAATAAGAATAAAAGTATGGTGGAGATTTTCGACTCTATAGCAATGTTTCTGCAACAAATTTTTTCTGCAGTCTTAAAGTAGTGCATTAATGGACAAGTGCAAGGAAGCTTTTCCAAGTTCTCTTTGGATTACATATCTCTTCAATGTCATTAGTTCTTCACTTAAGATGAATGTTAAAAGAAAAAATTTTCTCATTTTAACCTTGAAGTTATACATTAGCACTGTGCTGATAGATAAGCCTTTGAGACACTGGTTGAGATGAACTTTTGGGTTAAATGTGTGACAACTGCTGAAGAAAAGTTACTGCAATACTATTCCATCCTTGATTTATTCTGTGAACTAAGGAATACTTCCTCAAAAGTCTAAAGAAAATAGAAGAATATCAGAACAATGGCTCCCTCCTGTTATAGCATATAGTATGACTAAGCAAAAATCTTTTTACATCCAAACTACTTGAAATTTCTTTTTACATCTAAGTCAAGAAAATAAGAATCTACACTGAAAAAACTGAGGGGTGTAAACAGCACAGTAAGTGATCCCAAATCAAATTTAGTAAATAACATTACTGTTTGGTTGTTTGGGCTTTTTTGGTTGTTTTTGTGTGTGTTTTTCTTCTTTTTTTGGGGGGTGGGGGGGGGGGGGGGTGGGGGGGTTGTTTTGCTTTCTTTAAATTGGGTGTCCTCAACTGCAAATGTACAATAAGGGGGTCGG
>JAAGNO010007706.1:10033-21587 GCA_033439905.1 Ceryle rudis | reverse complement strand
TTTTATGTATTTTTGAAGTGATTTTGATTAACTATTAATGTTTTTTTGCAGGTATATAGTCCTTAGAGGAAAAAAAAAAAAAAAAAAAAAAAAAAAAATGGAGTAGCTCTCAATTCCCCCTTTAATCTATCCCGTATACTATTTTGTACATCTGTCAAAGCACATAATATTTCTTAATGTAATACACACCTATAGAAAGCATTTTTTTATTTACAGCTGGCATACTTCTAAATTCAAACACTCAGACATAATTTAGTTATTTTTTCCCCCTATATGTGGATTGTTTATTTACTTTACAAACTTGCACAGAAAAGGTAACTGTACACTAAACCATTAGTATTCTGTTTGGAAGATTTGTGTTTTGTGTTGGAGGCAGTTCACATTAAACTCAAGGTCTTAATACTCCTTTGAGGCTTCTGAAGCCCCATGGCAACTCTTGAAAAGACTTTTATTTCTTCAGCATATGTAAATTGGATAGGGTGAAGTCAACGTGATTTAAAGCTAACATCTCTTCAAGAACTCAGATGAGACAAAGGTTTTATTAAATGAAATAGTAGAGGAAATTGAAGTTCTACATTTCAATGTAATGTGATCATGAAGATGGAAAATAATATTTAGTGAAATTAAAAGTGCAGTCTTGAAATTTACATCACTCTTAATCTACATCTGTTCTTTTCATTTAATTTATCTGACATGACCCACTTCTTCCAGGGGAATTACAGACAAGATCTATTTGATATAGGGATATTAGCAAGACTGCATCAGGGTCATACATTGATTTATGCAACAACCTTTATACTATATTAATTAGGTAGAGATAATAGGAAATTAAAAAGAAGAGTAAAAGCGTGTATCACACACAGATCCTTGACTATGCTTGTAATTAAATACAATATGTATATTCAGATGATCTATACTGTTATTTTAGATATCTCAGGAGGGAAAAAAATATATTTCTCAAAGTTTCAATCTGAAAAATAGACTTGGCTTCAAATTATTTCTGTGTCAAAAGTAAGCATATTTAACATTTACTGATGTGTCCAATTTAAATGGTGTTACATTAGGGCTTAACAGCATATTACTGTTTGTCAAGAGATTATCTGTGATCTGTACCAGGTTATTTGTTTCATGAAATTCTTTCATCCTGTACATTTTCTCATACATTCATAATTAATTGTCCAGAGTTCAAAATAGTGCATTACCTAATAAAATATTTTAAGTATTTTTCTACAAGTTTGAAAAAGAAAGAGAAGAGTGAATAAAATAATGCAAAACTTGTTTACATATATTTAAGCTTTACATTAATTAATAGCTGTAATGGCAGAAGGGAACGTGGACAGTACAGCCACAACAAATGTCAGAAAAGGACATTTCATACTTTTGGGCTTTTACACTGTAAGAGGTAACATTAGGTGTGAAGCACTGGATTGAGGAGGGTCAAGAACTCCAGCATACGTCTTTCTAACCTTCTTAGGTCAATTTTACATCCACATTCTAGAAGCAGACATGGAATATTTTTAATGAAAAGGAGACAATTGTGTAATAAGTTCTGTCTTTTTACTTCTTACACAGATGCTCACACATCCCAGAAGATAATAGTGTATCTCAGCATAAAATCTAGCAATACAAAACTGCAATTCTGGAGTAATAGGTTTTAAGGCATCCTCTATAAATTAAATATTGAAGGCCATATTTTTTAAGACAGCATTTATAATTACTTTTAGTTCAGTTTGTACTGACATGAAAAACCTGGAACAACTGAAAACCTTACCCACTAAGGAGGGCTCTACTTCATGCACAAAGTGCCTTGTCATGGTATGATCATATAAATCATGGAAAATGAGATTTGGAGTTACTTTAAACTATCCTGCCATTTTGGGAATTAAACCAGGCCACCTCAGTTATTTGGATCATCCCATTATGTTCTGGAAATGTAAGTGGCAGGGCTTGCTTTCTACTGAGACTGTTTCAGGGTGTGATATTAATTTCCAATTTCTGTTTACCCCATTATCTTGTCAAATCAGCCAATATTTGGCATAATGTGCATCACTTCTACAAATTTATCTTTTTTACAGCAGTTACTGATGTATTTCAGCAGCAATGTATTGTATGAGTTAGTTTTATCATGCCAAAACAGCAACTTTTCCTCTCTGTTGGGACTGAAGATATTAACTTTTTTCCTTCATTCTGTGGGTTTTTCTTATAGGTATGGTTGAACTTGGTAATCTAGGAGGTCTATGAATATTCTGTGATTCTGTAGTTTTTTTCTTTTTATTCCCTACATAGGCTTGAATTGACCCCTCCACACCAGAGAACAGGAACTGGGGAAAGGAGAAGAGACCCATAGGCTGAAATGAAAGCAGATCTAATGAAAGAGGAAAATTAATGTATAAAAACTAATATATAAAGTATACAAAGTTATACTCAACCATTGTGAATGTACAGCAGTCACGATCAACAGCAGGGCAGTCCTCAGAAAATGAAAAAAAAACACACAAAGCAAAAAAAAAAAAAAAAAGAAAAAAAAAAAAAAAAAAAAAAAAAAAAAAAAAAAAAAAAGAGGGGCAACAGAATCAGGAAAAGCCCCATGTAGAAGGAGTTACTGCTCTCCCCATCTTCCCTCTTTATATTGATGTTTATGGGATGGGATACACCTGTATCCAACTTGGGTCAGCTGTCCTGGATTACTCCAAACTGCTAATAGCCTGCAGACTATAGCTGGCTTATGACTCTGTACCAGCAGAAACAGGACAGTCCCTTATACTGTCCTGATTTAATAAATGGTTTCAATGTATGCTGGCCGCAAGCACTTTTCCTGATATCTAGACTGTTTCCCCTTAAAATTTAATGCATGGTGGTTAAAGACAAGTATCTGTACAGTACAAAGAGTAAGAAAAGCAGAGAGGAATAACACCATGTGTATTTCAAAACAGTTAGAGATCATTTCTTTATCATGGCAGCAAAATGGCTTTATATGTTGTACTTTCATTATCAATCAGGAAGTTCAGAATGTTATTTTTCCACTCTACAAAGCATATGTATTTTACATTGATTTCTGGTTCCCATGTCACAGCATACGTAATTTCCACAAAGCGAAAAAAAAAAACCCAAATCAATACTACACTTGTGAGATGGTATGATTTTCTTTGCACTTCCATATGTTAAGTGTGTATCACTGAAGTAAATCTTATCAGTCACCTATAGAGATGAGAGGTGCTTTGTATCAAACACTACTGTTCAAAATCCACTGTCCATAGATAAAGGATTTCTTACCATTGTTTATATCAACTGGTTGACTATTTAATTGTTTAACTACAAATATTACTTGCCAGATCCACAACTTTTAAATATTTGATGTAACAAATAAAGTTGTCCTGTTAAGTTGGTTCAGCCATGTGTTAACAGAATTCAGTTCTACTGTGGAGATCAAAGGGAACACAAATGCTGATACTTTAGGAACATTTCAGAAAGCCATGTCATGAAGTCTCAAATAACCAAGACTGTCTTTTCAGTCCCACTTCTGCAACTGCATTTCCTACAATCATCGATGTCTGCGAACAGCAAGTTGATATTACACATGTAACGTTTAGACAGGAATGAATAGGACATGAAAGATTACCATGAAATTCTCACCATAAAATCAATAGTCTAAGCCTTGAGCAAGGCCAGGGTTGAAGTGTTGGTGGTAGATTTATGCCTTCATACAACTGAAAAAAAGAGTTTTCTGAGGTTGAGAGAAATTATGGAACTTCATTAAAGCTGCCATCATGGACAAATTTTGCAATGAAGACTGCGTACTTGATGAATGATGCTGTGTGCTTAAGTGTACTGTCTGATTTAGAGTTCAAACTTTTCGTAGTACATTCCATGAAGATAAAATATTTAGTGCCACTATACTTTAGGCTCTATATTTTTGACAATATGTTTCATGCCTCATTTGCCACCAAAGTAATGAGATTTTAGTCAATATTGAAAGACTGACTTCACATTTTTCATGGCAAAAAACCAAATGGGTTATTTTTCTACACTAGTGTACTGCTAGTTCAATGAAGCCCTGAAGTATATGAAGACCTTGAGGCAGCCAAAGTGTAAAACATTAACTTCACAACACAGTGAAGACAAGAAGTAAAAACATCAATTCATGATTGTAGCTGCTTATCGGTTCCTAGAATATAGTTTCCTATTCCTAGAATGTAGTAAATTCCACTGTTATAATACTAATCTTTTCAGAAAGTAAACAACTTCTTACATATACAGATGTAGAAATATAAATCATAGATTTACTTGTTATGTGTTAAATAAGATTTCTGTATAATAATAATGATTGCACGAGTTGTCTTTTCTATATTATGGACTACAAAATGATATTAGAAAAGAAGCAATGCCTGGTTTCAAAAAGGAAGGTATGACAACTGCAGAATGCTGTTTCTGACACTTAAGGAAATGGCTACCAATCACCAATCATTGTTAAGGAAGGCTAAATACTGCAAAATCGAACAGATTAGCAGCCCTGAACTGTAAAGAGGAGTGCATGTTAATTAAGCAAAGTTTTAATGAAAGTTCCAATTTTTCTGCTTCCCCAAACCACATTTCAATGGCTAAACCTCAGGCATAGATATTTAAGAGAGCACTACTATAACAGAGATTTTCAAAGCATGCAACACAAAATATCTAAGCATTATTTTTAATTAGAGAAACACAAACAAAACCATATGAAAAAAAGCTAAGAAACATTTGATACTGTTTGTGTCTGTGTCAGAGCAGACAGGCAACTCAATTGTGCTCCTCATCTGCAAGGGCTCATTTTCCAGAGTCTGCCATTTGCAATGGAATCTCACTCTATTCCATAACTGGGTATGATATACCCTCTCTATTAGAAGACATCTGCAGAGAGTAAAATTCTGACTTAACCTGAGGACACATCAAGATGACATTGATTTTGGAGGCTAAAATCCTAATCCAGAGCACCTACCTTTTGCAGAACTGTGCAGGAAGAAAATGCTTATCATGACTCTTCAGAAGGTAAGGGTACTCATGTGAACTCCAGGACAAAACAAGAGGAAAACTTGAATTAGAAAACAAATTAGCAACTGAGCTATAGCTGAATTTTACAGAATTAAATTTGTAGCATGACCTATTCCAAGTTCTCTCTTCCAATCATATCCACCCTTCTCTCATTCTTCCAACAGCAGCAGTGCACTGTATATTGTACACATGAATGGGATCTTAGAGTGACTGATGGTAACATAGAGTAAAACTATGGAGCTATCTAGCCTCTTGCAGCCATTTTTGGCAAAATTCATGCCCATCTGTGCCCTTTCATGCTGCAGTCCAGAGGGAAGCAGATGGGACCTACTCTGCAATCTTCTTCTGAAACTCATATTCATTATAATCTAATTTTGAAAATGACAGTCTTGCTGTCAGCAGTGCTACTCAACCCATTTTTTTTTCCCTCTAGAGAAGCAAAAATAACCTTTACAATAACAGGCTTTGCCCATAAAGGTCATAATGTTAAAGAGATACAAACAATTGAACCATCTTCTCATCCCTGGAAGCCATCTTGTTTCCATTCCAAACTTTGGACTGGATCTGGGCATGACTCTGTAACATGTGGTGTGGCTGATGCTCCTCTTCTATTTTACAGCAAAGGCAGAGTAGTGAATGGGTTTTTTTTCTACTGTGTCAGAAACTGCTGCTACTTGTTTCACCAGTTACCAGATTGCTAGCTCTTTTTCTTCCTCTGAGGGAAACTCCATCTCAAACACTTTGCTATTTCACGACCATTTATTATTAATTTCTTTATTAAGTTTTGCTTTTCCAACATCATTAGATACTGTACAGAAAAATCACTGGATGGAGAAATAGTTACGTTTACTGCTGACATTTGTGTTGTGTTTTTTAGTATAGGCTTGTACTTTAACTCCATTTCATTTAATGATAACTTTCTGCATGGACGCAGTGTATAAAGCCCCCCCCCCCTCCATTTTGTCCCTGAACTGAGCACACATTGATGTTCTCCTGACATTTTAATTATAAGTTTTATACTCTTTATTTTTCAGATGGTGTCTTCTTTTGTTGTGATAGAACAAAGTCAATGTCATCAGCCATTCTTCTTTTCCTGTGTTTTTACTCAAGGAAATAATTTAATATTAAAAATTTTGCAAACAGAGTAAGAAAACACAGAAACCTGATGACTGACACTATATATTGGAACATATCTCAACCTGACTATCCATGAATTTTTTAATTTCTAGTATTTTTTTATATGCTGTGGGAATGTGCAGATTCAGGCATAAGCAATTGTCCATTAAAATGGACACTTAATGAACAAATTTGATGGTCCTGTGTGAGATCAGTCCAGGTTCTATCATCCTCCTATAGTACATATAGTTCAAGGAGCAAATACCACTTCTCATTGGTTATTCCTACCCAGGTCAGATAAGTAAATCATGATGGTAGAGATACAAGGCAGGCAAGGGTTAACACTTCTCCTGTTGCCTTGGGTGAATCAGGCAACTGTGTGGTGTGAATGAATAGAATTTTACTTCCATGCTCATCCTTGTGTCTGACAGGAGAACTGTAGAATATGAGAACTGTGCATATATAGGTAACAGTGATAAACATTAATAAATCCAAGAAGACAGACAGAAGAGCTGCTCATTAGCAAAGCTTCTATGACTTCCCTATGCAATACCTCAATCTGACCTAAAGTGACTAGGTATTTCTCACACTGCTGCATCTTAAGCAACAGCCCTGCAGATTAGTTCCTTTGTGCTGTCCTGACATATTTTTCCTAGCTAGATATTTTTTAAGAGGACAGAAAAGCAAAATATTTAAGAAGTCCAGACTGACACAATCACAGAATTCTACCCTTCCTCTCTTTGCAATAGAATACATAAAAGTTTTATAAATAATAGGTCTTTCTCGTTGCATTTTTTTCCTATGAATTTGACCTCTGGTTCAGAACATGTCTTTATGCCTTCTGGTAACCCTGAAGAATAGCTAGGAGTATGCAGAATCTTAAACATTTGTCATTCCCTCAAGTAAACTGGAAAATGTTACAGTCTGTTCCATATACATGAGTTACTGCTGTCTAGTGCTGATGAATCAGGCATACCACATACTCACTCTTGCCAAAAGGCAAAAGTGGTTATCACTTCCTTTTTGCACTGCCTAAGTAACTTATTTATTACAAGTTCAACTGAACTTTAAAATACAAAAGTATATTAGTTGCCTTAATTTTGGATTCTAATTTAGTTGTGTTGGGGTTTTTTTTCCCCCTAAATGTTTAAGGTAAAATGTAAGACATCAGAAAGAACATTGAAGAAGTTATTTAAAAATAAAACACTGATACAGCACACACTTTGTTGCTGGAGTGGAAAGATCCTAATTTAGCACAGATGATCATGCACGACACGTAATCAGAGCACAGCTTATACATATACATATTTTGGTTTATGTATTATACTTAGCTACCCAAATAAATGAGAAAAGAGCATTCCAAGCTCATGCAGAATTCTGCCCAACTGTGCTATCAATTCTCTCATCCTCTCTCTTTCACTTCAGGGTTATAATTTTTTGTTTCTCTTTGAAGATGTTGCATTAATATTTAATTGGAAAACTTCATAAAATGCTAGAAAAACATTACACCAAACACTGAGTAATGCCCCAGAGAGTAAGCAGCAGGATTTGTGTTATGTAGTTTAGTTGTTCATTTGCATTTCATTCTAATATCACTGACCTACTAAAAAAAAAAAAAAAAAAATTGTTCTCATTCTTACCATGTATGGGAAATGTGGTTTTGTCTAAGGAAATTAAACCCATGAAAAAGTGCCATCTAACTTGCCCTTTACCTTGGCCATTTTAGGATGGATGCTTAAAAGGTATGGACTTGTTTTCAAGTCATTAGAGAAATGCATAATTAGTAGCTCTTAGCAATTTGAGATACATTTCATTGTGCACAACTCTTCCTTTTGATTTAATATCACTTTATCATGCCACATGCATTATAACTCTGATATTAAAAGGCATTCAGGAACTGAAGGTCAAACCCTAGATGAATGTGAAAATATAAAAAATTGATGGATTTTGACAGAGAAGTATCACTGAAAAGAACAAATAATTCAAAAGATTCAACTTGAGATGAGGAAATTTAAGGATTATTCTTATGTAGCATCTTATATGTTTAATTTATTACTCTAAAATATTTATGTTACATAAGTTAAGAGAGGCAATATGTTGCACTTAAGATACTCTGGTTATGAGAATGATGACTCTCAATGTCTAGATCATCACTGTGGAGAAATGCATTATGAGAAGCCCCTACCATCTACCCCTCAACTGCACACCCCTGTGAAGCTGAAGAATGCATTTCATATTAGCATCTTTTCAGTTCTAATGCTTATTAACCTTATTTACCTGTTAGGATATTTATCTGTTATCTATTATGATTCAGGTTCTGTAACAGTGTGCATATGATGAACTAAATAAAGCCTATAGAATCTAGTATTCTAAGGTCCTACATTGTAGTATTTAGTGTCTTCACACAAATTTAATCATTTTCATTGTGAACTATTAATGCATTAATAATTAAGTCATTGATAAACCCTGTATTCAGTTTTGTTTTACTTTAATGTATTTTTAATGTTAAGCAATACATTTTTAAACCATTTTGCTGAAAACCTATTTATATACACAACTGATTGATTTTAATACCCACATTAATGATTTCATAAAATACTGTATTAAAAATCAAAACATAAGCATTGGTATACAGAATACACTTCTCAGTGAAAACCTAGAACCACATGTCAATATGGTGACAGTTTGTGTAACAACAAGCTTAAGAGTCAATCTTTAAAACCAACCAAACAGTTTCTTAGCTGACTGTTTTCTCTTGATTTTAGTCACTCAGATGTGAATCCAGAATGCATATCTGTGTCTGTGTAGTGTGAGCCTTTTCAAACACAGAATTTCCACTGGTGTCTCAAGTGAGATACTGCTCCATATGCTTCTAAGTCCCAAATGAGTACTTATTCCAATTTTCCAAGTCCAAGCTGTATCTTCTGTTCTAAAAGAACTCTGCATTTGGAACAAGTAGAGAATATGTAATAGATATTCTGTACAGATCCACTTTGGATTAGAAGGAAGATTTTCTTTTATCTTGATGTTTCTAATTGTCTGTAGAATAACAGAATGTGAAGTTTAACTTTTGCATGTACAAATTCCTCTCTCAGACCACAGCAGTTAGAGAAAAATTCAGCCTCTACAATTCCCTTTGTTCAGGTTGTCTGCAATACTATTCAATATAAACTACATTGTAATTTTTTTTTTTTTTTTGGTCATCTTTTGTTTTAGAGTGCATTCCATTCTTGTACCGAGGAAAGTCTTTAGATTTACTGAATGACAACCAGTATTTTGAAATTCATGAAAAATAAATACACTTTACTATGAACCAAAATAATCTAAAATCCTCCTGAAAATCAGGCATTCCTTGAAGCTAGAACACCATGATTGAGGCATTAAAATATCAGTACATTTTAAAGACTATGGCTACATTCTCTCTTGGATTTTTAATTTCTCCAACTATAATAACAAGGTTAGAAGAATACCTTTGAATTTAAGGAACTTTGGGGAAAAAACCAAAAGCTTCATAAATTCAAAGGATAGACAAACCAATATTATTTCATAAGGGTATAATTTCTTGCTGAGTTTTTCTTATTCTTCCCCTTTCATTCTTCTTTAATGAGGTTTTTCTTTCCAATAACTGGTTTTCCTATTCTTTTGTTCATTTTTCTATTTTCTTTCCTTTGCAGTCATCAAACAGTGTGACATTGCAAAATGAATGTAACGTGTATGATGGAGGAAAAAGATTTTCTATGTTTAAAAAGTAACAACTTTTGTCAGAAAAGACTGTCAGAAAGAAGAAAAATTCTGCTTTGTCCAGTTAGTGTTTTTGAACTGCTCTAAATTTTGCTCCTTTACCATGTAAGCTACATTAATATACAGGTCAATTCTGAATTTGGCCTGTCATTTTTGTCCATGAGCATCACTTAAATGTTCAAATAAATCAGATGGTGAACATGTCCCCCTACAATTTCTAAGCTTTTTATGTTGTAATTCATGCTGCCTCACTGGCATGCTCCAAAATTTTATGTCTGCTATTACTAAAATTCTATGCTGTAATTCATTATTAGCAGCCTTCCCCAGTAAAGAATTTTTTTTCCCAAGTATTAGCATCTAATATGGTGTGCTCATCAGATCTATCATATCTCACCACAATATTCATGTGCCCAAAGAATGCCATTGCTCCATGGTGAAAAAGCAGGAAAGATTCAGACCTCCTACAAATATGCTTTTACATAGTAACATTATTTATAAAGAGAACAGCACTTCAGTCAGATCTTCCTACGGTTCAGTGCATGTCCTAATTTGTAACTTTTCTAGAGTACCACTATATGTTTTTTTCCTCTCATTTCTTTATCATACATTGAATTCAGAGAAGTTCAGTGCCTAAAATCTCTTACTCTTTAAGGGGTTTTTTATTATCATGTTTCGGCATTTTTTGTAGCAGCAATTTGCAGTGAAGTTATCTGACTACTCGACTATTTCCACAATGCAGTTACATTTTTGCAGTATAAAGGGCATGACCTATTTTAAAAACCTGCTACCATTGTCTTCAATTTGCCTACATATCTATACCAATATGCAGCTATTAAAGAACCGATACAGTAACAATATATAAAGCCTCACCATTGACTGTTGAACCGAACAGATAAAAGGCAGATTTTACATTTTCCTTTAAAATAATTGTACTGTCATTCTTTTGGTCCACTCTGTCTACAGAAGTTCTTGCTATATGCTCAGTCAGATTCTTAGGGAAACAGATTTCGTTGTAAATGGAATTAGTAGAAGTATAGCTGTGTGTATAACATGCCAATCTGCCATCTCACACTTGTCATTTATTACATGCCATAAGGAATGCTAACAGCTATTTATCAACAAACTGAGTCAAAGTTTACTGAAATCAACAGAAATATTGGATCTTACCCTGAACATGGTAGAATTTATATAAGAAAAATTTCTATCCATACACACATGGGAGTAAGAATGTAAAGCAAAGATAGTATGATTATATTGGGAGGTATACCTATGGTCAGGTTTAATTTTACTTGCTTGTGAGCATGCTCTTCTAAAATCTTAGTGTTTTGAGCAAAGTATTTGTCTGTAAAATTTTAAAAATAATAGAAAAATTCCACCACATTGACAACAATAAACTACTTTGTTCCCCACAAAATACACACATGCAAGAGACAGATATACTTCAGGCATACGTCTCTTCTAGACATAATCCAGCTACTAAGTTTCAAGTTTCTTTCAAGATATTTTTTCTTTAATTAGCCAAAGACTTGTACATAGTTTTAATAGAAAACAAACACCTTATTCTGTGATAGCTGTCATATTTGTGAATAAGAACACAGTGAAGCTAAGCAGTAAATGGTTACGTTTCTTTTTTAGTCATGATTTCTCCTAGCTCTATTATGTCAAAATATTT
>JAAGNO010007705.1:35451-50498 GCA_033439905.1 Ceryle rudis | reverse complement strand
CCTTGAGTACTGTGTGCAGTTCTGGGCCCCTCACTTCAAGAAGGATATTGAGGTGCTGGAGTGGGTCCAGAGGAGAGGGATGAGACTGGTGAACGGACTGGATGGAAAGTCTTACAAGGAGAGGCTGAGGGAGCTGGGGTTGTTCAGCCTGGGGAAGAGGAGACTCAGGGGGACCTTATCACTCTCTACAACTACCTGAAGGGAAGCTGTAGTCAGGTGAGGGTCAGGCTCTTCTCCCAGGCAACTCGTGACCAGACAAGAGGGCATGGCCTGAAGCTGCACTAGGGGAGGTTTAGGTTGGATTTTAGGAAGCACTTCCTCACGAAAGGGGTGATTAGACACTGGAATGGACTGCCCAGGGGTATAGTAGAGTTGCCATCCCTGGAGGTGTTTAAGGAAAGATTGGATGTAGCATTTAGTGACATGGTCTAGCTGATGTCATGGTGTTGGGTCACAGGCTGGACTTGATGATCTTGGAGGTCTATTCCAGCCTCAGTAATTCTGTGATTCTGTGATCGGTGCCCTTGAGCATCCTGACAATTGCCATTTTCCCCTCAGCCTGAGGTAATAAAAGTTGAACAGAGGAGTTAAGAACAGCAAAGCTGGAGAGCTGCTCCTAGCATTGATTAGCCTGGAGAAATGGAGGCTCAGGGGAGAACTTCTCGCTTTCTGAAAGGAGGTTGGAGCCAGGTGGGGTCAGTCTCTTCTCCCAAGGAACAAGCAATAGGACAAGAGGAAATGGCCTCAGGTTGCACCAGGGGAACTTTAGGTTGGACACGAGTAACAATTTCTTCCTTGCGGGGGCTGTCAAGGCCTGGCCCAGGCTGCCCAGGGCAGCGGTGGAGTCCCCATCCCTGGAGGGGTTTCAAAGCTGTGGTGATGTGGTGCTGAGGGTTAGTTAAACCACAGTTTAGTGGTGAACTTGGCAGTGCTGGGTTAAGGGTTGGACTTGATCTTAAAGGTCTTTTCCAATTGAAACAATTCTATGATTAAAACAGTTTCCTGAATGAGTTTGAGTGGTGTGTGTTATCAAGTGGGATGTTATTTCAAACAGGAAAGATTAGAACCGTGTTTTGAAAGTGTTAAAAACATACACAATCACAAAATGTTAGAGGTTGGAAGGGACCTCCAAAGATCACTGAGTCCAACCCCCCTGCCACAGCAGGACAGAACTAGAGCAGATCACTCCAAAATGCATCCAGACAGGTCTTGAAAGTCTCCAGAAGAGACTCCATGACCTCTCTGGGGAGTCTGTTCCAGTTCTCTGCAATGCTTACAGTAAAGAAGTTCTTCCTCATGTTAAGTGGAACTTCCTGTACTCGAGCTTGAATCCATTGCCCCTTATCCTAACACAAAGCACAAGTGAAAAGAGGTTGTCCCTGCCTTCTTGACGCCCAGCCTTTATGTATTTATAGACATTAATTAGATTCCCTCTCAGTCTTCTTTTCTCCAAACCAAAAAGCCCCAGGTCTCTCAACCTTTCCTTGTAAGGCAGGTGTTCCAGCACTTCCAAAATTCCTAAGTGTAGTTAAAGAAATGGTCATAATTGCCCTTTCCCTGGGATGCTTTTCAGTTTGAGGTTCTCTCAGTGTAGGATTTCCAGTCTGAAATCCTTGGCCCCAAGTATATTCCCCAGCAAGGGCTAGAGCAGGGTGCGCTCACCCCAGGGATGACAACTTGGAGCCACGCTGCCTTGTCCCAGGGATGACAGAGCAGAATCTCTCCCATGATGTATTATGTTTTGCCACCAACAGACACATCCCAATTATCCAATGAACATTAACAGCTAGGAGAAAAAACATTGGTGCCTTTGACTTCCTGGATTAGTCTCTGAAAGGAGTCAATGGAGGTGACATTCAAAGGACTGAACAAAAAGAACACCTTCAAGAGTGTTTTTTGAGGTTTCTTTTGTGGCAGGATGAAAGTAGCCATCATTGTTAGAATAGTCAATCCCATGTCTTTTCCATACTTTTCACTATCTTAAAGACATGCAGATAAAGAGGATACATCTCATAAAATTGGCTAGTTGCCATTTTGAAACCCAGCTAAGTGTGCAGACGTTGCCAAGTCACTCCAAATCTTTGATGACTTTCTTATGAGTTTTAACATAGAAAACATGTTAGTGGAGTTTAACACCGTTGCTTGTTAATTGCAAGGAATATTTATGTTGAGACTAATAATTGGATTATCCTGCAATCCACCAAAATAATCATGATTTTTCCTTGCCTGTGTGGTTTGAAAAGGTAACAGTTAATGATATGCTAGCTGTCTAATTCATGCAGTGTCAGTGAGTAACTGTTGCTCTGGCATCTCTGCTATTACTTCAGGGTTAAGGATTTTGCTACTGATTAGTACTTGATTAGCCCTTATCTTCATCATAGTTCCATTGTCCTTGTGTTTAGGCTAAGTATCATCTCTGATTGATTTGGCTTTTTTAAAATACAGGCTATTACTCAGTTATTGACACCTGGTCTCAGAGCAGTACCATCTGACTCTATTCAGTTTACTTGAGGCTGGATCTTAGACAAGAGACCTTTCTCTGGGCATGGGTGTGCCATGAGTACAGAAGAGGCTACAGCCACACTGTGTTGGCACTGTCCTGTAAGACATCTGTGGGTAATCTACCATTCTGGGACCATGCCACTGTCCAGGTTTCCTCTTCACTGGTTACAGTGTGGTGGGGCCAGTGGTCTTTTGCCTCCATGATAGTTTGTGTTGGTAAGGTCAAAATTACCATCTGAAAAGTAGCTACACAAACTAACCAGCTGCAGCTGTGGGTAGGACATTTTTGTACCACTACTCATGTTTCTGAACAAAGTATCTTAGCCTAGATGTGTTATTGTTTACTTGAAAGCTCCAATTCTGCAGAGTAACCCCACATTGAGAGAATAAATTCTGTGGCAAATTCCATTAATAGCCAACACTGTGCAGAGCAAACTCCAACACAGTGGTTCCTAAATTGATGCTCATGAGCTGCTGGTCACTGTGTATGATCTACATTTCATCAGTGCACTTGTATTAAGACAGTAGGTTTCAAGATCGTCTCATTTCAGTTTGATCTGATTGTGGCCCGTGAGAGATTTGGAAAGTTAAAATTACCCTATTTATCCAAAATGCTTGGAGATTGGTGATGTAGTGTCACAGAGCCAAAATACAAATCCTTACTTCCTACCTATCTATAGTTTTTTCCTCACCACATCCCTTGAAAAGAAGTCGTCTGTGGTTTGTTTTGCAGGCAGTGTCATAATCTCTAACTATTTAATCTTTAGCTACTAGGAGAGCTGTGATAGGGTGCAGTGGAAAGTTCTGCTTAAAACTGGATGTCATGCTGCTGTTCCTTGACTTGAAAAAAATCTGCTACTGTTCCACTATAACTCAGAGACCTGTGGGGCGGCAGTTATGCTGACTTGCAAGCCATGCAGATATGTCTACGCTCACTTTAAACTAAAACCCATGAGAATACAGCATGTATTTCAGCACTGTGTGCACAAGCTTGTTGTGCTCTCGATGCTTGTGGTGCTCTTGGTACCAACACCTAAAGAGCTCTGTCCACTGAACTACCTGAGTATCTGTTTTTTAATGCTGTTGTACACTGCAGAGTTCCTCACAAACATCTAAGAAAAGGGAGCTCCTTTTTAAAGAAGCTCCTGTGAGGGAGGAAAACCACGGTTTCCCCCGAGTTTCCCGCAGATTATTTATAAATGTGCTAGGCTTCTCCTGCTATGTTGGCAAGTGGATGACTCAGAAGCACATATCTAGGGGAATCTGTTGGATGTATGGTTGCTGTATGCACAGACCTGTCTCCCTATGGGTGTGACTGTGAACTGACTCCCCTGAAGGACATATTGGGTGGATATGGGCTTGGCTGCACATGCTAACACAGGCATCTCTGGGAGAAAGATGGATTTAAGTTTGGAGTGTCCCACTGTCAAGACAGTTTTGAGAAGAGAGCTAAGATTTCTGTGTGGGACAAACTTGAACTATCACTTCCAGGAATTTTGTGTAACCTGGCTGATGTGAAGAGTTGAACAGTGTCTACATGGCAAGAATTGTTACTGAGGCCCTGTCTGAGAAGGGTGATATTAGGCGTTTGAGGGCTGAAACTGTAAATGTGATAGTTCAGTTGAGGAAAGTGAAAATGAGTGTGAACTGGAAGCTGTTATCTGCAGGCCTGATGGAAGACGATAGTAGTAGTGATAAGTACAAAGCACCTCAGTACTTGTTTTGACAGGTTTAAGAACTATCGCTGTTGCTGTGCTTGCACCAGTTTTAATACCACATTTTACAAGCTACAGTGATGTGGTTTTAATACTATTCTAGATGACACAACAAACATTTGTCATGCACAGTCGTGTAGCTTTCTGTCTGGACTAGCTAACATTTGAGGGGCTAACATTTGCCTCACCTTGTTCCTATCTGAGTAATAATTGCTAAGTGTTCCCCAAGATGAGAGTCTTGACTTGTTGCCCTTTCTCCTCACACTGTGCTCTGAGGAGCAGGTGCTGTGATCCTGCTTGGAAGTGGCTGCATTGCAGAGGTTAAAGAATGTCCAACCTCATTTGAACTCGATTGCATGAGCGTAATTAAGCAGAGCATTTGGCCAACTTTTTATCAAGAGCTCTTGGAGCCTTTGGGATGAAATATGCTATTATAATTTGCTATTAATTATCTGTTGATTAAAACCAGCAGGAATGTGTGTTGCTACCAAAGCTACCCATATCTCTCTTTTCGTGGGGTCAAACTGCAATGAAAACTCTGTAGTGCTTTGGTGAATTTGGGTTTGATTTGAAAGTATTTAGCTGTTATGATTTAACTCCTGCTCCTTATACCTTATCTCATTCAAGCTTGAAGCGGAGAAGCTGGGAAAATGAAAAAGGTCTTGCTGCCATTTTTCAGTAAGTTGCTGTCCAAGCTGCAATGCATTTCTGACCTGCCAAGTCAATATAGGGCAATTAATAGTCACTGTCTATTTGAAGGATCTTCAAGCATGAACAATGACACTGAGACTGATTAGCATCACCTCAACTATTAAGGTGATGCTAAGGATACAGCAACCAGAGGTAACAAAGGACTGATCTATTTTTTAAATCTGGTTCATCAAACTTCCCCAGGCATTGCTGTGGACATTGCTGTCTTGAACTATCTCCACCACCAGCAACCTCTGCATTGTGAGCTTTGGCTTTGGGAGGACCAAAGGCAGCTTCTGCAAGCTTAGACAGTTTTGAGCCTGATCCAAAGTACCCTGAGCTCAGCGGGAGAAAGTTTCTTATTGACTTTGACAATGGTCTTTGGAGCAGGTCCCTGATAAAAATTGCATTGGAGCTTAGCCATGGTGATTGCTATTAAAGACAGGATTTGGCCTTTACAGATGATGATAAGTAATCTGATGACTATTATAGCACTTATTTTTGTATTTCTATAGCATTAAAAGGCATTCATAATGTTTCGTTATATTTTTACATCTCAAAGAAAGAAAGTTGGCTTGAATTGTGTTTTAAAAAATAGCTTACATCTGTCTTGGCTCTCAAGAGCAGTTATTGGACTTTGATAACATCTGGAAGGAAAGAAAACTATTGCATGCAAGGACAGATACTAAGTATAGCAGGGACAAAAGATTTGAGCCTCTCATCACGGCATTCAACTAAAGGAGAAAAGATACTATAGAGGGCCTTATATGGTGAGGAAGCAGCAAAAGCCAGTGTGATCAGGGACAATAGCTGTGAAGGTGGTGGCAGTGCCAACATTCCCTTTCATCCAATAAAGTTTTCAAAATTTCCTTCTTCTACACTCCCTGTTTCAAACCAACAGGGATCCTAGCAAGAAGACTGGTTGATCTTAGGTGAAAAGATTATTTCTAAAATGCAGTTAACATTATTGTCATACTGCAAACATGTTAGACCACTATGGAAAAGAAATCAAATTCCTCTCTCAACGCATCGTCTTTGTTTTTTAAGATACGGTGAGGCAGGTGTTGCAGAAGCTTAAAATCTTTGAGGCTAAACATAAGAGCTGCTGTTTCAAGCTAGTTTGCTGAAAGAAGGGGAGCATCACCAAGTACATGCCTATGCATAGGATCTGATTTTCTGAGACGGGGATTTTCTAGGGACTAAATTCAAGGGCCTGTGGCACTATTTGGTGGAGCTGTATGTATAAGAGAAGTGAGAAGGAACATTTCTGTCACCAGCTCAGAGGGAATGTTCTAGAAAGTGCAAGATAGCTGAAAGTGGAACAAGAAATCAAGTCTCTGTTGAGTTCTGTGTTACTCAGGAAAACAAAACTTTGATCTCTCTACAAAGACAGACTGCTTCAAGGTAATGTGACCCCCTGCTTACCTCCTAACAACCTACCAACTTAATCACGTGTATCAGAAAGTATTAAAAGGAACTTTAAAAAAGCAGTCCCCAGATCTGTGAAAGGCCAATATTGTTTTCCCAGAAGAACATGGATGCTGTGCTATGTGAACTTGTTGAGGTGAGGATCTGAGTAAAAATCTTCACAGTAATAAAACAAACACACAAATATATCAGTTTTGAAAGAGATTAAAAACCATTAGTGATTGAATTCAGGTTTTAAATTTCAATCATCAGGACAAAATCTTCCATGCTGGAAGTTCTGCCATCCTCATCCAGAGTTGGGATACCCTCAATCCATGTGTCAGGCATTAATGTCAGTTCCAAAAATAGAAATATTCAAATCTTAACTGTGATTTTAGTATGCAGAGCCATTTAATGGATGTAGTGCTATTTTAGGAGCCTATGAGCATTTTGCATTTTCTCCTGGCACTGTGGCTATATTCAGTGATGTGTTTGTAATGTCTGTTCAGGATAGTTAGGCAAATTAATTCGTTCTAGCTCAACAGTGCAGTAATATCAATATTTTGATACTTCTTTTTATTACTCCTTCTCTAACGTGCTTTTTCCTCTAGTAGGATGTTCAAATAACTTTTAAAGTCACCTGAAGAGTCTGGATTCCTGGCAGCAACCTGTTTCTATGGTACTGTGCTTTGCCATTTTAAAGCATGTCCCTTGAAATTACCTGGATGTTTTTTGTTTTGCCTCTGAAGTGATTTGGCTCTTTCCTCAATCTCCATACCCAAGGCAATGAACATCAGAAGGCAACAGGGACCAGTTCCCTAGGAGCAGTACCAGCCTATGGCTACTACAGGACTGGGAACAGTGCCATAGGAGATGCTGTGGCTCAGATTAAGAAAAGCTAGAGAGCCTGGCTGCTGCAGTGCAAATATTTGTTGGTGTTTCTTTCACAAGAGTAAGAACATTAAGCCTTGGTGTTCTGGCTGTATTCCAACCTGGGTAATTACATTCTGCCTGTCTGGTATTTTCCTTGCAGCTGTAATTCTTCATTCCCTACTGTACTGTTTTGGTCTGAGATGGCGTTCAGAGTTAGAGCATTTGTCTTCCCAAGTACCTATTAAGCATGATGAAGCCCTGCTTTCCTGGAAATGGCTGAACATCTGCCTACCAATGGGATGTAGTGAATGAATTCCTTCTTTTGCTTTGCTCGTGCAGACAGCTGTTGCTTTACCTATGAAACTGTTTTTATCTCAACCATGAATTTTCTCCCTTCAGATTGGTAAACTCCTCCGATGCCAGACTGAAGGGTGGGAATGTCACAATAAAAGTCACAGTTATGAATATGTGAGGACGGGATGTCTTCCACTGCCACTTACGAAGTTTCTGCTCAGTGTGTAGTAAATATTATCTACAGGGGGGTAGTGGTGGTGTGTGTATGAGTGTGGGGTTTTTTTCTCTCCCATATGTGTGGTCTCTGTATAAGGAATTCCCATCAAGCAGGACTACAGAAAGCACAATACAGATACTGCCACTTCATGCAGCTTATGAGAACAGCTGTCCAGTTAACATGACTTTGAATTTGAGGTTCAATTTTTTGTGAGAAAAATCTACAAGGGAGGAAGTGAATTTCAGCAGCTGGAAGTATACTTTGATTACACTCTGATTAATTTCCTGGGGAGAGGGTGAGACACTATCATTTTGCAAAAATGTACTAAAGTATTTTTTGTCCTCTTCTGAAGTCTTCAAAGCTGTATCCTTGCAAAGACATTGAAGTCCTCCATAATGAATTTTCAGTTTATTTTGGGTTCTAACTCAAACTCCAAATGCGATATTTGCAGCCCACCAACAAAACATTTTATGAACAGCTTGACTCTTCTACTGATGTTCTTTTCAATTGGCCATGGGTGCCTGATAAATATGAGACCCCTTGCAAAAGCAGTTCTAAAATCAATGTTAGCTGGCAGAACAGGAAGGAGAAGGGAAAAGCAATTAAGCAGCTACAGGGGAATTGATTTTCATTGGGAGAATAAGCAGGTATTACGTATTCCTGTTTTGACCTGGGTTCTACTGCTGATCATCATTGTATGGTCCTATTAGCACAGTGTCTCACATTCTGCTAGTTTATCAATGTCTATATAAAGTTATTAAAAAATAATTTAATATGTCCAAAAAACCAAACCAAACACCATATATGCACAGACTCAGATACACCTTGGAAGCCAGCACTATTTTTCTGTGTCTGCTAAGAAAATAAATTTTTAAAAGCCTCTTTAATCCTTACCCTATAATTACCTGGTCACCACACACTCCAGTCCTGCAGCAGTGGCTGGAAAATCATCAGTTTGGAAAAAGAAATCTCTCTTCCTTATGCCACTGTTTGCTCCTAACTCAGGAACAAGCTAGTGGTATAAAAAAAGTGTCCAGCACAGGATCCACTGGCAGTCCTGCTGCTGGTCATGGGAAGTCCTGTGTCATGGGACATTCTGAGACTGCTCAATCTTGCTTGGCAGTTTGGCCACTTGGTTATGTTGCACTTAATGTAATTTCACCTTAAAACACTGTACTTACTCCTCTTTATAAACCACTAACCAATTTCAAATGGCAACAGGCATGCATTCTAATTCTTGCCAGAGAAGCATCAGTGGGATACTAGCTGTAATTGCGCTTATTAGTGAGATATAAAATGAGCTAAGATTGCTAAAAGGGGATTTATGATTTCAAGAGTCTGTCCTCAACAGATCAGAAATGGATTGCATCTTAGGAAATGTGGAGCAACCGTGCTCTGAAAACCTGTTTAGTCTCTCAAGCTGAGCACCCAGAAATTACTGTATTCTTTTGAAAAGGTTTCTCATGTTGTTGTGGAAAGAGCAAAAAAGGCTCACAGTCCATGTGACATGTGGCTGTAGAGTATTCATTTATGTTTTTCTTGAAGAAGGACATTTATTTGATGACTTTCAAAAGTTCAAATTCAAGGTACTTGTTAGGGATTATTTGAGGAAGTCAGAGCACAAATTATTATAAGTTATTTATAGTAGGAAAATAGAAGTGTTTTCACCATACTGAAGAGCTTGCCAAGGTAAAGAACATTTCTGGTTTGCTCTGATAAGAGCATTTAAAATAAATGTCCTGTAGGTGAGAGATAAGTTTAAACTTAATTTGATAACATTAATTAGCTATTCATGTAATGAAAAAGAACACATATCTTGAACATAAAAACATGTTTAGAGATTCCAAACTGTTTTCCAGTTTTCATGGGATAGTAAAAAATTCTCAGGAGACCGGTTTGTTTGAAGACTGATAACAAAGATAAAAATAAAGAGTGTGGTTCTGGTTTTGAAATTCAAATAGTTTGAGATTGATCCTATCTCTCAGATATATAAACGTAGTATATCTTATACTGCAATTGTTCATAGCCTTGCCAGTGGGCAGGAATACACAAAAGTCTTGTAAACCCAAATTATAACTCCAAAAGATCTTGTAATTGCAATTATTTCATAGGAAGGATGGGTGAAGGAAATGAAGGCAGCACAAGCTGCCTCTGGTAATGCCTTACTGCTTCATATGGCATCACAGAACAGATTCAAAGTGAAAATAAATTATATTATGCATAGTGTGTCAAGCTTCTGCTATCCTGTGACGTTTGGAGTTCAATTTGCCTCTTTTTAAATCATCCTAGTTTGATGTTACCTTAAATTTCTAGTTACTTCCCACCATTCTCCTGCTCATTTCCACCTTATTCATCTGTAAATGTAAGACTTTGCAAATTTCTGGTCTCTCTGATGTGATTAGATAATGGTAAGCCCCTGCTTGTCTTGGTTATTGTCTGCAGGAAATTATTACTGCTTTCCAAAAAGACTGTTCAGTGTCTCTCTGATGGATAATGTCTAACACCATCTGTCAAGGAGTCTAGTCCCATGACATCATAATGACAAATAGTATTCACTCTCCTCTAAAATCAAGCAAAAGAATAAGCCTCCCCTTTTCCTGAGGCTAACCTGGGAATGTAACTTTACTTTTGGTAGGAATAGGATCAGAAGGAGACTAAAGAAGTATTTCTTTATGCTTTGGACAAGGATTTTCACAGAGTACAAGTACTTATGAAATTTCCACTTCAGTGTTCATTGACTTGAGAGGTGGCAGCATCAGATAAAGAATACTGTTCAGAGTATGTTTGTGGCTTCAGTACTCCTGCCCTGGAGCTCTGCTGGGGATATACATTCTGCACAGAGGCACAACTCACAGTACTGGGGTGGGTTTGCCCCTCTTAAGAACTGTAGCTAGCAGCCATCTGTATTTTACTTCTGGGCTTAGACTTACTAAGATATCAGTTAAGATAATGTAGCAGCTTTGGTACAGAAAGGCATACTTCCCTACCTGCCAGCATTATTCTGTGGAAAATGTCTGTCAAGACAGAGGTGATGGCAGTTTCTTAAACAGATGTAGTAGCAAGTCATCATTTCATCTTTAAGGTGTGTCAGCAAGGGAGTTCTGAAATTCTTAGTACTTTTTATATTACTAACTGTGAGCTCTGTACCTGAAGGTGAGAGTTGTAGGGGCCCTGGAAACCTTTGCAGTTATCAGCAATTACTGGTAGGCTGTAAATAAACTCATGGTTTAGACTTTTTCATGAGTACTAGACTATTTCAAGTATCCAATAGGATTCACAATAGGAAAATCAAAGTACTGTTTTCATTTATTTTCATATATAATTATTTTAAATAGAAAATATCCTGAGGTTACCCCAGATTAACAGGTCATTTCAGGTGACTGAAACCTTAAGTTTCATCAAAGAAATTATATGGTGAAAGTAATCACTCCCTTTTAGTTAAGGCTGCTGAACACAGGGAAAACTCTCATGAGACTGGGCCCATCCAAGACTTCCATCTGTGACAAGGAATTCGGATGGTGAGTCTGCATTGTCCTGTTGCTTCCGTTCCCATTAAGCAATGCAGTCACAATATTGATTCTCTGCTTTATATTCCTTCATTCTACTATCATATAGATTGGCCACTGTTAGTTAAGGAATTTGGAACTGGGGATGTTTAGTTGTTCAAGAAATTTCTATTTCCCCTTTTGTGACCTCAGCAGCTGCTCACACAAATGCACTCATACATGCATGTGTGATGGGAAAACAAATGTGAGAAGAGGTGATAGTTTTAAAAAACAACATTGTCATAGTTGATAGTGCTTTACTGGATGTTGGAAGTTTGTGAATTCTTCTCCAGGTGCCTTGGCACTTGGAGGCATGATATAAATAAGCTGACAGGTAAGAAATGTTTTAAATGAGATCAATAGCTGGAACAGCAGACTGGAGGAACAGTACCAGTAAAAAAAAAATAAAATAAATGCTTGTCTGAGGGCTGTAAGCAAAAGCAGAGGAACAGTAAAACACTTAGCATTGCTGTAGTAGGAAAATACCATGTCAAGGAAGGGACACAAAATCACAAGGCATAATAATAAAGAGCAATTACACAGTCCTGATAGGCACTGTCATTGGAGACAATAGCGATCCAAAGCTGTACAACCAAAAGTGTTTTAATAATGTAAAGATCATGTTGGTGTTTGTGGTACATTGTGTAATACATTTGTAAAGATGCTTTGGAAGCTTTCCTGACTGTGGCACTTTGATGATATTCCTGAATCAAAGGAGAAGTGCCCAAGGGCATGGAAGCACTTTACCTCTTTGGGAGAGTGGTATCCTTCTGACTACAGTGAGTGTTGGAAGTGATGCTTCTTGTTCAGATGCTTCAGCAGTACATGGCTCCACTACAGAGATTGGTCCCTAGTTAGCAGCTCGTGGTGAGATGTAGAGCAATGCAGTTAGGTAACACAGGCTAGAGAAATGCAGTTTGTAAGGGTGGCACCTTGCAGAACTGGCAAAGACATTCTGATTTAGGTTTGGTGAGATACATGAAATAGTTTTCCACTAAAATAAGTTCTAAATGCTGAGATCAAAATTGGAATTTGTCAAAGCCATCTTAGAAGGCCAAATTGACATTGCTATTCAAATTAATGGGATTATTTAAAGCAGATTGTGTCTCTTGGAAGTTTTCACTAGATTATATCACACATATAAGAAAGTTAGTGCCCCACGCACCTTTTTGAATGCACAACAATCAGTCTGTCATTCCAAATCCATTATAAAATCCCATTTTAAACCTAAATAGTAAGGTGCTCCTCAGTCCTGTGGGCTGAACCCCTTTGAAAAAGAATATCTATGCTTGATTTTAAGCAGGGAAGTTTGGGAACTTTTTACTTTTCAAAGGACACATGCCCTAACCACACTGGTTTTGAGCTGTCAGCCTGAGTGACTTTGTTTCCCTCCAGTCTCAGGAGATCCATGCAAGTAGAACGTCCACACCAGCAAAGTGTCAAGGCTCATCATGGGCAATAGTGTGACTCTATGCGGGGCTTAGGCCAAGCTGTAAGATACATAATGAGTAACAGCAGGCAGGATAATACAGAACAGAACTAGTCAAAATCCCACCTGCTCCTATTGGATGTTCCTCACCATCGGTTTTGATATTTAAAAGAAAGCAAATTTAGTGAATAATTTCTCACAAGGTTATTACTGACAACAGGGTACCTTTCACTCTAGGTACTGTCTGGATCCCTGTAATATAAGGACTGGATGTCTATACAATACTAGGAATGAAAATGCAGCTCTAAATTCTAGGGACTGAGATATTAGAAATCCTATTAGAAATCCTCTGGGTAAACATTAAACAGAAATCCCATGGTACCATTAAACAGACAGATGACACAAAGTCACTAAGAAAATTTCTGGGGTGTACCTGTCTCCAAGTTCACAGGCCACTGATACAATCAGGAACAAATTTGGAGCTAAAACAATTTAAGCTCTGCACTCTGAAAGGAAAATCAGGTGGCGTTCCTTCTGGCATGTCAGACATGGTGAGGGATGTTCACCAGAGAAAGAAGAAAAAGCTACTTTAGGGTTATTCTTGTGAATAACTTCATATGTTTGGCTGCAGTTTATTAAAGGAGAACCAAGGTCCAGTTCCAGTGGAAATGGAGGCAGAAATGTGACAGAATTTTGCTGAGAGTTAGAACTAATTTTCCCACAGAAAGGTTGGTTCTGAGTGTGTTCTTCTAACCTAAATAACAGCATTTTCTTTAATCAGATATACAAGCTTTCCCACCCTTCCCCCATGGTTTTCCAACATCAAAGCAGCCAAGAATACTCATAGAAGATACAGTTTTACTATGAATTTTTTTGAGATAGAGATGATTTTAATATCCACTATCAGGTGAAAAATATTTAGTCTTAATTTTCTGCTGGCCTCTGTATAAGAGAAAACAATGTTATCTAGTAGATTGGTAATGCTTTTTCAACAGAATCAGTAACCCTCTCCAGAGCTCATTTTCTTTTCCAAAGCTAGCATCCTGTTGTCAGTATTGTCCAGCGGTTCCTCAGGAAAATATACACTCATATTTTTATATAAAAGAACTAATTATCTTGCAAGCCTGTCAGCCTTTACAGGTAATGAATAACCTGCTGCCTACATAAGGTTAATATTAGAATTATTCTGTGCTCTATGGAGTGAGCAGAATGAGGTGGCTGAACTAGAGTTTTTGAATTATAGTTTGTCTCTGATGACTTATTTAGAATGTTGAAGACACCCTGACTGAGGGCCTGTAGAGGGAATACACCAAAATTTATGACCAAAACTTGCAGTGAGAGTATAGCCTTGGCTGTGAAGTCCCTTCCTTCAGCAGTCCAGGCTCCTTTGCATTTAGTATTCCCACATTCTCTGTCCATCTGTTGTAACAGGGCTGCTATCAGCTCTAGCTCTCCTTCCACTTCATGTTATTACGGAGGGTTGAGTGGGATAATAGTAAGGCGGCAGTTGGATTATAGCTCTCCCTGCTCATAGGAAGCAGCTGGTTTAGAGAGAAGAGGATCGTATAGGAAGGGATATGGTGATTTATTCTGTGCAACAGGTACTCATAGCTGGGAGTTTCTTTTGCTGCTTCTGGGCAGGTCTGCCTCTCACAACAGTCTCTAGCTGTCAGGATGATTACATAGAGCAGCTCCTTGTGATTTGGTTATAGGCAGTATTAAAATGTAACTGAATACTTAACATTGATCTAGTCCTGCATTGTTTCACGTAGAAGACTCAGTTCACCAGAGGCTTGTCTCTGGCTCAGGTGGGGAGCAGTAGTGTGGCAGGGTTTGATATCTGCATGTGAGAGGTGACTGCTGCTAGTGCAGGAGCAAAAAGCAAAGCCAGGAAGAGCAAACAGATCTTAACAGAGATTCCATGCCCTGTTTGTGTAGTAGCCCAGGAAAAATGAACTTAGACCTCTCTATAGTATAGAGGTCCCCAAGAAAAACTGGGAAGTGCCTTAGGTATTTTTTTAATTAAATGTTTAGCCACAAAATCTTAAATACTAGAAGAACTGACCAAAAAGGATGCCCTTCACCTTTGGGAGCATGCAAATGACGGATGAGGAAAACCAATGTCTGTTTACACATAGTACTTAGCAACATATCCCAATAAAAAAGGCTCATGCCAGAAGTACCCAAGCTCTTGCGGGATACTTCTAAGGAGAACTGAAAAGGTTTCCCAGTGTTATATTGCAGCACAGTCATTCTCTGATCGCAGCTGGTAACTTGGTTGTGCCCAAAGATGTGTGACTCTTAATTCAGCCATAGATGGTTCCATTGTTGACAAATTAAAAATTGCCAGTTGACTCTTATAATAAAATTTGTCT
>JAAGNO010007705.1:14062-35351 GCA_033439905.1 Ceryle rudis | reverse complement strand
CTGGGGCTGTGACTGCCACAGGATCTTAGGGTCTATGCAACACCTCTGCTGTGTCTGGTTTTTATTCTTATTTATGATCTTTTTCCAGCCTGTTTAAGCTTTTCCCTGACAAAAGCTATCATTGCATTTTAGCAATGTTTATGTATTGTTTTGGAACACGGATAATTTTGCTAAATTGAATTGTTATACAGAATATGAAAGTCCATGCCTGCTGAAAAAAACAGATTGACAAAACCAGCCCACTTTCCTTGAATGCTGTTTTGATGAAAGAAGTACTAACTTGGTTGAAATGTCATTTTCTTACAGAAATATCCTTTTATTACCATTTATTGTAGCAGAAGAGGCCTAAACATATGAATAAGGCAAGGCATGCTGGGAGACTTAATATCTTTTATTAGACCAGATGATGCATCTGGAAAAGAATCAAAAACTGTTTCTGTTTCAGACCTGAAGCAGGAGCTGCATGCCCCCAAACCTGACTTGTTTACCAGTAATAGCAGCTGGTATAATAAAATACATTGGTGTTGCCTCCAAAGCTCACTTAGAATTTGACTGCACAGTTTGCAATGACTTGCTGCTTGGAATCTTTACTATTTTTTAGTCGAATTATAAGAGAATAGGCATTTTTTAAAAGCCAAATTCAGAATATGATTTTCAAAGTTTGAGGATTTTGTTCCATTTAGAAATATAGCTGAAGTTTTTAATTCTCATTGTCCTACAGAACAGAAAAACTAAGTCCGTCTCCTTTCACCTCATTACCTGATTCCTTAGTGGGAGAAGCTCTAAGAATGTCTTTGATGTATCTTTTCTGGAAACTAGGTTCACAAGAATGGTCCAGGTTATGGGTAAGAGTATTAGCTCTTTTAAGAGCTGAGTCGAACAGCATGGAGATGGGATGACCCTGATTCTCCCAGAAAGAATATTCTTACTCAGGTCGATCCGAGTGGACCCAGATGAGTGCTAGGAAAAACAAAATGCACCACGAGGCCATGAAGTCTGTGTTGTCCCAAGGCACCAGGTAAGACCTTTGAACACAGTGACCCAAGTTCATCCATAATGTTGTCTCTCCCTATCAGCACTGTTATACAAAGTCAGTCTGACCCTTGATGGAAAGTATGAAGATGAAAGAAAGTTGGAGAAGCTTGAAAAAAAGCACACCTAGCAGGTGGTTTGGATGAGTTTAGCAATGCTTTCTTAAACTTGCCCCTTAATGCAAGTTTGCTGACATGCTGTTATGTAATGGAGTAGTGGGATGCTGTGTTTGAAATAGTGACATGCTCCATGGCAAAGAAGGGATGCTTTGGCCGTGGTAGGGGACTGTTTATGGAGTGGTGGGATGAGAGAGACACTATTTGCTTAATGGTAGGGTGCTGCTTGTGTAGCGCTACAACTGCTTTGGCAACAGAGGAGATTGCAGAGCGCCGGCAAGATTTGAGAAACTCCAGCTGCCAAGTGACTTTGTTTTGTTTCTCATTCTTTTCACTGAGGCATGGAGAGAGACAGCCTAACCTTTTGTTCCACTTGCATTTTTTACATTTTATGTTGGTTTGTACTGTGTTTAACAAATTACTAACATCTGGAGTCACAACAGTCCTTGGCCCTGAAGCACTGTTTCCATTACAACTTAGACACCCCTCTTTGCCTTTTTATTTACACAATAATACAACACCCTAATTCTGCATCCCTCTGTGCAATAGCTTAGTCTCCTGAAACCACAATCACTTTTATGTTCTACCCAGTCCTTCTGTCCTTTCATTTATTTTTCCATTTGCATAATTGATTGGCAATGCCCTACTGCTATCAACTAGTTTCTGTCTTTTCAAGAATTTAATTTAGAAATTACTGTAATGTATAGGACTGGAAAGATGAAAACCCCAAAGAAGAGATGCCTGTTTTGGTATGGTCCCATCCTATTCCTTAGGCTAATTCCTTAGCTAAGTTTTGTCACCCTTTGTTATACAGATAGGGAAGCTGAGGTATTGAGGAATTAAAGACGTGACAAAGTCTACAGCAGAGTCGCTGTCTCTTAGTTCTTGTTCAGATCTTATCCTTACTGCCATTTCTCCTTTTTCAGGGACATCAAGTCACATTTGAGTTCTACTGTGACAGGAATGTTAGAATCAGCATATCCTTACATGGGTTTTCCAGAAAATGTAATGTCAACCTATTCTTGTTACATTTCTCATTAGTTTTAAATAATATAAAACATAAAGAACATTTACCTACTCTTAAAATAACCTCTTCATTTTAGATCTATGTCTTAGGATGTTTAAGTAGCACAAAAATTAAGCTAAAGGAGTCAGCTACCTATGGATTTGCACAGGCTAAACTAATTAAATCATTGCAAACCTAAAGACCAGGATCCTGGAAATAAATTTGCTGAGGAGTTGGATTTAACAGAAGTTTAAGTATCTTCATAGTGGTGAAGCTGTGTTCTGGGATCATCTGGGAAGGCAGGAGAAGAAACCTTCTGTCACCAAGTATAATAACCTGCTATGTAGCTTATTCTATACAGGGTTAACTCTACATTAACCTATGCTAGCTGCAAAACTGTAAGGGAAATGCCAACAGCCAGTGGCTGCCAGGAGAAGGAAAGGTACAGTGCAGGGATTACTGTGTGCATGTACCTGAGAGTTCCAGAGATCTGCGGATGTGAGATCCAAAAGTCCAGGAAAAGATGGCATTTTACACATGAAAAGGGATTCTTCCTTCATTTGCTTTTCAACCCTCAGAGTGTCAAAATAGATGATTTAAAGAAGAGGAAAATGAATAAAGTAGTTCTGTTAAATGAGAAGATGTGAAATTCTGATTCTTGGGGTTATGTTCTCCTCCTCCCTGAAACAGGTTGATGCAGAGAAGGATTTGGCCATTAGTATGAAATGACGGAATTAGTCCGACCCATTAATCCACTGGAAGCAACAAGTCCCTGTACACTTGACATTGGCATAGAATGATGCATGACATCTTCAATCCTTGCAGATAGCGTTAGTCAGATTTTAATAATAAATCCAGCATTTGTCTTCCCTCAATTTTACCAGCAGGAGCTCTGTGGGACTTGTGAATACACACAGGTTTTACAGCCCAAGGTAAATTACATCTATGCTGAATATAGGTCAGAAATGCAGAGGTTAGACAATATAATTCTCCAGACTGGAACTGGAGACAGCATCAGCCAGAGTAAGCTAGGGCAGATAACAACAAAGATCAAATATACCTCAGAGTAACGTACCCAGAATGTAGCTCTTGTATCCAGCTGGTAGCACTGAAGATACAGATCTCTCCTCAAAGGATAAACCACTACGTATGTTCCCCCACAAATACAACTAATGAAATCCCTCTGTTTCATTCTTTTTCTGCTTCTTTTTTGTCCCTACAGCTGCATTTTGTGAGCAGTCCTGAATTCATTTTTGCAACTTGCAATATGTTATCCTAATTAGAAACATAGAATCATTTATGTTGGAAAAGACCGTTAAGATCACTGAGTCCAACCATTAACACAGCACTGCCAGGTCACCACTAAACCACGTTCCTCGGCACCACATCTCCACGGCTTTTAAACCCCTCTAGGAATGGGGACTCTACCACTGCCTTAGGCAGCCTGGGCCAGGCCCTGACAACCCTTGTGGGGAAGAAATTGTTCCTCATATCCAACTTAAACCTCCCCTGGTGCAACTTCAGACTGTTTCCTCTTGTCCTAACACTTGTTCCTTGGGAGAAAAGACCGACCACACCTGGCTCGAGCCTGCTTTCAGGGAGTTGTTCACAGAATGTTAGTGGTTGGAAGGGACCTCAAAAGATCATCTAGTCCAACCCCCGCCTGCCAGAGCAGCATCACCTAGATTAAGTCACACAGGAACATGTCCAGGTGTGCGAGTTGTTGAGAATGAGAAGGTCTCCCCTGAGCCTCCCTTTATCCAGTCTAAACAAGTCCAGGTCCCTCAGCTGCTTCTCACGAGACTTGAGTTCTAGACACTTCCCCAGCTTTGTTGCCCTTCTCTGGACACACTCCTGCCCCTCAATGTCCTTCTTGGAGTGAGGGGACCAAAACTGAACACAGGATTCAAGGGCTGGCCTCACCAGTGCCGAGTACAGGGGGACTATCCCTGCCCTAGTCCTGATGTCCACACTAGTGCTGACACAAGCCAGGATGCTGGTGGCCTTCTTAGTCACCTCAGCACGTGCTTCAGCCATTTGTTGACCAATTCCCCCATGTTCTCTTCTGTCAGGCAGCTTTCCAGCCACTCTTCCCCCAGCTTGGAGTGTTGCAGGGGATTGTTGTGATCCAAATGCAGGACCTAGCCCTTGGCCTTGCTGAACCTCATCCCATTAGCCTCAGCCCAACAATCCAGCCTGGCCAGTTCCCTCTGTAGAGCCTCCTACCCTCCAACAGTTTCACACTCTAGCCCAATTTGGTTTCATCCCCTTATCCAGATCATTGTTAAAAATATGAAACAGAACAGGCTCCAATACTGAACCCTGGGGAACACCATCTGTAACTGCCCACCAACTGGAATTAACTCCATTCACCACCACTCTCTGGGCCTGGCCATCCAGACAGTTTTTTGTCCAGTGAAGTGCATGCCTGTCCAAGTCATGAACAGCCAATGTTGTGTCAGCACAAATGTTACCACACAACTACACATAGTGATGCTGGCAGTTTGACCACGGCCTATTTGAGAAGAAATTTGTTTTAATCTAGCAGACCAAGAAAACATAAGAATTAACTTATGAAATTCTAAAACTGCAGATTATCCCTCTGGTCCTACAAATTTCATAGAAGTTGCTGACCAATGACAAGAACATAATTCAATACAGCAGGATTCTCTCATTTGAGTGGTGGAATAAAAGACGTAAAAAGACATACTGACCTCAATGTCTAAGAAATTATGCTCTTCCAAGCCTATTCCACAGGAAAACAGGGAGACTAATAGGCAATTACTTTTGAGGTTTACCATATTTCATTTTTGTTAGTAGAGGAATACCTCTAAATATTATGTTTTATTGTGTATGTATTACAATTTATTTTTTTTTTTTTTGCTTTTGCCATTCTTTTTCTGTGAGGAAGTCACCATATTTTCCCTCCCTAATGAAATTCAGCTGAGCAAAGAGCAGCTCATTATTCTTTGGCAGATAAATAGATGCCCTTTTTTCAAATAAGCAAAGGTTTTATGTACGGAATGTCACTCCCGGATTGGCAATGACAGAAATTAAACCATAAATGTAGTTGCAAACACTCTTTGCCAATGGAGCAAATATATTGTAGTCTCGCCTCTATTTTTGTGCCTACTGGTTATGATCTGTTCATAACACAGATTTGCCAGACAGATGTACCCACTCTCACATCTAATCAGTTGTGTGTGCAGAAACAAACAAAAAACCCCTAATAAAATAAAAAAATAATCAAGGCTGGAGTATCGGTCCTGACTTTACTAACTAAAACAACTGCAAAGCAAAATTTTCCTTAACTGTGTCAGTGAAATTTGCAATTATTCTGAAACCACATCTTAGAGCCATCATCTTTGGTTTGAGGTAGCAATCTCTTCTGGCTTTGTAGGCTGAGGAGTTACAAGCATTTTTTTTCTGACATAATGACAGATGGCAAACAAATGAGGGATAAACTAACCTGCTAAATAATTTGACATGAAATTTAGCATTTAAATTCCCATCTGGAATGCCTTTACACTCAAAGAGTCTTCTGGGGTTTGGGTGTGGATTCACTCAAAGTGCTGTGCAGTTCTGTCTGTAATGTAATTTGGAGTCCCCAGCGATGGGCTGAGGCACACACATGGCTGCTCAACGGATCCCAAAACCTCAAGGACCACAGAAGGTAGCAATTACATCCCCTCCCAGGGTGCTCGTTGCTTGGGGGTTTCAGACATTATTATTATTACTGCAGAAATCTGCAAAGCACACGGCTTAACAGCCGTTTCCTGAAGGCGATCAGGCCTGATACTGTTATAATAATCTGATTGCAGCGTGCCCTGAAATTTTGTATCTTACTGTTCCTTTTTCCTTTACTGTAAAAAATTCAGATATGCTTTAGAATAACAGAAACCCTGGTTGCTTTTCTTCTAAATCCATTATCTGCTGTGCTAATCCAATCAACATGTATATTGACATATGCACTTTGCTCGAAATGACTTCATGGAAATCATAAATAAATAGTCAACACATTAACTGCTGAGCAATTCTGGAATATACCAATGGTAACATGGAAAAAAACCCCAACCCTGATGCCACCCCCCCACACTTTATAAAGGAAATTCAAAGTATAAATACAGCCATTCAATGGATTATCATCTGACAGCCCCTCATTATCACTACTCATATCCAGGGTTTTGTTTCTATAGATTTCAAACCTCTAAATACTGGTTTAGATATCAAAACTACATATTTTATGGGCATTACTTTCCTTTTGTAGCGCCATATGTTCTGACTTCTTCCCCTTTTTTTTCATAATACTATTAGTATTCTCTAAGCTATATGCTGGCATTGGGACTATTTGGGAAAAAATACAGTACACTGTATTTAACGTGCACACATGTGGCAGGGACACTCATACACACAGAGCACAGCTCACTAATGCCTGGCTTAGCCAGATGTTTCTATATTGAAATAACAAACAGTAAGCACAGTGGACTAAAATCCATTTAGCATTATCCACTAGCAAAACTCCAATATCCACTAGCATTGAGCTTAAAAAAAAAAAAGGGGGGGAGTTTATTACACGATTTGTTTTAATTAGGTTGGAGTTGGTGTAGTGTTTACATTTTGGATTTTCTGTGCTACTTCCACAGTGTCCAAGGGGTTGATTTTTATATTGTCATATTTTGTACAAAACACCCCAAATTATTAAATATCAGCTCAAATGTATCTGTTAGGAGCATTGAATCTACATTAAATTATAAACCCACAAAGTTCATTAGGGTCAAATCTTTTAGCTTTTAAAATGTAATTTAGTAATCGGTTTAGTATCTAAGATTTTACCATTAGTATCACACAATCAGTCAACGTTATATATATAGATTTAAAAATTATACTCTTAACAACGTGTTTTTGACATAGCTGTACCTTCATTACGGTATTTTACATACACGTTTTCATCATATTTGGAAACTTTTGACGGTCTGTGTGACTATCAAGCTCTCCTTAGTGCTCCAGCAACAGTTACTGATTGGAAAATTTTCACTGGAGTCACTGATTTACCAAGGAAAAATAAAAGCAAACATCTGAGAGCCTGAGATGGGACCTCCTGTCTCATACATGGTTGTCCCTAAAAAGAGCCTATTTACATGAACCATTTGCTTAATTAACAGACTAGCGAATGGTGTCAGAAATACAGCGCCCTGTTCTAATGTCTGGTTTTCACTAGTTTAAGGCTATCTCAAATTATTCTGTTTATATTTTTTTTCTTATTTTACCTTTCCCTCCCACCAACTCCTCTCCTTCAGATGCTGTTTCCCACATAGCAGCTGGTAAAGGACACAGCTGTATTGTCTTTATGAGGACAGAGAATTCCCCAGGGCCAAAGCTTTCCCACATTCACTATTAAGGCAAAGCCTTATCTTTAGGCTTCCTATAATATATCTAATTTGTAGATAAACAAATGAATAGAATATGTTCTTTCTGTCTGCAGAAGAATGTTTTAGTGAAGAATAAATCACAGAATCATGGGGGGTTGGAAGGGACCACTGGAGATCATCTCATGCAACACCCCTGCTTCAGCAGAGTTACCCAGAGCAGGTTGCCCAGGAAGACGACCAAGTGGGTTTGGAATGTCTCCAGAGGAGACTCCACAACCTCTCTGGGCATCCTGGGCCAGGGATCCATCACTCTCACAGGAAAGAAGTTTTTTCTTATTGTTTAGGTGGAGTTTTTTGTGTTCTAGTTTGTGCCTGTTATCCCTTGTCCTGTTGCTGGGCACCACTGAAAAGGGTCTGGCCCCATCCTCTTGACCCTGCCCCTTTAGGATGAAATTGGGATGATAGAGGCAGTAGGCTTGGGTGCTAGTGGAAGACTCATTTCCACTATGGAGCATAAACAATAGAGGAATACAGTTCCTACAGCTTGAGGAATCATGGCCATGTCTTGTGTACAGGGCCATGGGTCAGCATCAGCAGGGGTTCTGCTGTTCATCAGCTGAGAGGCTTTGGCAAACCAGTCAATACAGTTGTGACTCAGTTTTCAGAACTGTGAAACAGATATTTAATACTTGCTTACCTGCCTCACAGGAAAGTTAGAGGACTCCTCATTTTCCAGGGATTCTTTAACATTTAAGGTGTTCAACAAAGTATTAATCCTGTAAGTGGGAATTAATACAATAATCCCTTTCTAGAGTCAGCTCCACTAGCAGGTTACTAAGGTGGTGCAAAACAAGCTGCTAAACAGCCAGTCACAGTTATCTCAGAGACAAACCTCCGCTGTAACGCTTTTCTAGAGCTGCTGTGAAGAATGACTCTGAATTGGTTCATTGCTACATTCAACAGCATGCTTGAAACCTCTCTAACACACTGCATAATGCCTGCTGAGTTTTGAGAGCCCTTGTTTATTCTCCTGAGGGATAACTGTGATTCTTATATCCATTTCAAGAGCATAATTTGTGAATATCAAAGCAGTGCTAACTACTGTGATTTACTCTCCCCTAGTTAAATCCACTGACTTCAAGGAAACTGTGTCAAGTTGAAGAAGTTGAACTCCCTGGTCTGTTTAATCGGAAACTTTTCTGAGAAATTGTTGCTTAAAGGTGAACGTCTCTACAAGCAGAGAGACAGTAAAAAGCCAGTTCACAACTTTACCTGGACACTGGCTGCTCAGGCATGGAATTCTGCTCTTGTACCTGGGACCTGAATTCCTTGCCCAGCTCTCTCTCCCTGTTCCAAGGGGAAGACTCTTCCTCCTAAAAATGATCAACATGGTGCAAGCAGGGCACTGACATTAACTTGTCACTGGGGCATTCAACAAGTCACCTCATCTACCTGCTTGGTTTCCTTTATATTATTATAACAGGAAATGATGTGAAACTCTGTTAGTTAATCCACAGAGACTGTTTAGAGATTTGGAATAATACTGCAAACAGCAACTCAAAATATATACCGTGCTTAAATCTAAATAATGTTGATTAACTATTGCTGTACTGTGCAGAGTAAATGTAATGCCAGCTGGTTATGTAATGCCCTGTTCAGCTCTTTCAGCAAGTTTCAGAAGGACCTAAAAGCTAAATAAGACACATTTTCATTTAAATTACAAATTTATCTATGTCCACCGTAGGAATAAAGCTTTGATGAATTTAAAATCAGAGACTTGATGGTTGGTTCCTTTGTAGATGCAACTGAAGCTTCATTTACCATGTAAGTGGTAAGACTGCAAGCCAAGTGACCTCCAAAATATGTAAATGAAGATGGAAAGTTAACACTTTCACATAAGAGGATTGGTTCCATCCATTGACCCTCATCAGGGTACAGTGCTTTTTCTGAACTTGTACTAACAAGGCATGTCAAAGTCCAATTATGGACTGTAAAAAAAAAGGTATTCTCTCTGATGGTACCTTTAAAATCTGCTTTTTTTCTCTTTTCCTTTGTTGCCCCTTGCTAACATGATGTAAATGCTCATTTGTTGTCTGTGATATCTCCACACCATTTACTGATATACCATACTCCTCTTTTGTCTTTTTTTCCAAGACCTTCCAAGTCTTAGTCTATGCCTTGTTCTTGCACAGATACCAAACCGTATTTCCCACCATCATTGTCACCCTTCTTGTTAGTTGTTGTTGGCTACATTAACAGCGTGAGTTTAATCATGACTTCCATGGGCAAACTAGCTTCATTTTTAAGTCAAGCTAGAGATGTGCATATGATGAGAATCAGATTAAGCCACAAAACCTAAATAGTTCAACCTTGAACAGTGAACGTAAGAGTGTAAGAACCTGAAGAGCTGCTTGCTAACAGTGTCCCTCATATTTCCATTAGATGACAACCAAGATTAATCTAGCATGAGTTTGAGTGAGACAGAATATTGCATGAGGAAGCAGACTCACACCAGGGATCTCTGCTGCATGTGTGCTGCTGCTAGCAAAGAGCTCAGGGCAACCCGCCATGGACTTCCACAGGCCATTCCACAGTGGTTATTGTCCTGAAAAGATGCTGTCTACAGTTTCAGTCTTGATAACAAACAGCAAAATATGCCAGGACAACAAAAATAACAAATGACAAAGAGTTTTCATGTCCCCGTAGTTTTTTCAATGGCATCTAGAAGCAACAACTTTAAAATAAGCCATATCAGTCTCTCAGTTCATTATCTGTTTAAGGACTAAAATTAATTAAGCCTAGAAATTAAAAACCTTAAACCAGTAGGATTTATGAATTAGCCACCTTGCAAGCAACATGGGCCTGCGTCACCAGGTTCTTTCAGATGCCACGCCTCCCTGAAAACAAAGCCTCTCTGCTGCCCTTACAACTGCTAGCTGCCCAGCTCCTGGTAATCCACTCTTCAACCAATCACTTCTTGGCTCTTATGTCTCTCCCTCACTCTCACCTTTGAGAAACCTGGTGAGTGTTAAAACACCCTAAATGCTTCCAGAAATCCTCCTTCCTTGCAGCCCAGCACTTCACTGAGTAGCAGCTTTGTGCATCTCCATTCATGTTCATGCATTTGCCTTTTCTTGCTGACACAGCAGCCCATAGCCATAAGTTAGTTCCCTTAAGCTGTATGTACACCACCTTGTTACAGGGCAATTATTAGGAATGGATGTTAGTCTGCAGATCACAACCTGGGCATTGATTCTGGAAAGTGTTGCTCTAGGAGATGTCAGAGATCTCATCAACAAGCTTCTGCATGATCTGCTGTGGGGTTTTGCTGGATGCCTTGAGCAACAGTAGCACTATATGCCATTTTCCTGCTTTTGCTTCTACAGCAAAATAAACTTATTCCTGCCTTTTCTACATGGGCTGGAAATGATCAACATGGCCTTCCCTAAAGCTCTACTGACTGCAAGGAGGTTTTAGTCCTGTTGCAACAGCATTTAATACATAAAAAAGATAATGTAGCCATTTCTTTAGAAGAGCAATGGTATTTGAGGCATGCCTAGAGTGTAAAATGTTGAAGAGTAAATGATCATAATTAAAGGGTTCTTATGAAAGTTTCTTACAGATTTACCTAATGCCTAAAGTTAAGCAGGTTGATGAAACTCGGGTTACTTTGTGTCAGTGACCACATGCAGCATGTGTTATCTGAAGTGGTGTCCACCCGAGATCATACAGCACAAAGTATCTTTTGTGTCTGTTGATGTTTCTTACTGAAGGCTTGAGACCCATTAGTCCATTTTCCTTTGTTCCATTGTCCTCCTATATACACTCAAGACCAACAGTAGCACACTTTTTCAATAACATGTGCAGTGAAGATTTTAAAAAGCACTTAAGTGTGTAACAGTCTACAAGGGGTTAATTTCCAGTGACACCATGACTCAAGAACAGAAAGGCTGTTAATGCAGCTGAGTCTGCTCCTAAAGCATTTCTGACTCCCTGTCACAAAAGCCACAGAAAAGCTCTCACGGGTATGAGGGGGAGCTCATCCCTCACTGCCCAGCACGAGATGCAAAACCAGCTACAGTGCAGATGAAGAAGGAAGAAACTCCCCTGAACAACACAGCACAGCAAAGAACTGTCCTAAGGCTGCTCCACTGCAGCACTAGCTCATTCCTGCCCTGCTTCTTGCTTCCACCAGTGCTTCCTGCTCAGAGCAGCCATGCAGTGTGGAGCTCTGCCACGCTCAGAGGAGACATAACCCCCTGGTCCCCTCTAATTTTATTCAGGCACTTTCAGTCCCTTGTTGTACAGCTTCACTCTCCCCTGCCTAGCTCAGCTGGGGGGCACAGTTAACAAAATACCATACAAACTGAACCCAGCTTGAGGGAATCAGCCAGGCAAGCCAGGCTTTGCATTAAGCCTCTCGGAGCTAGGATCTGAGTTAAGGACTTGAGGAAGAAAGACTTCTGTATTTTATATTTTTTCCTAAGGAAAATGCATTCTTCATCAGGGTTAAATATTTGTCTCCTTTTTATTTTTTCTTCCCTGCCCCCAAATTGGCTCATCCATCACTAGAATCAATATGAATGCAAAGATTTTGGTGGATTTGTTGTCATGGCAACCACTTCTCTCTGATATCCCTTACAGGCTTTCCAGACCTTCTCTTGCCTTTAAATTACCATTCTGTCCTACATTCTGAGCACACTGTATTTTAATTCCACGTTGTGAACTTCATTTGAAAACAAACTGGGCACAATCACGGCAAAACCAACAGCCAAAAGATAAAACATTCCCAGCTGGAAAACCAGAGTAGCTGGCTGAGTGAATACCAAGTATGGTCCCAAAATGGCTGCTCAGGCTGAAAGCCTTCACCCTCAGAGGCTGTCGGTATGCGAGTTATGACTGCTGAGAGACAGGCTTTATGCTTCTCTTTTCTCTCTGGAGCTGTTTTGTTGCCCAGAGAAAGGCTCATTTTGTGATTAAGGCACTAAGGCATGAAATTAGGATCCAGACCATTTAGAGTTACTCACATAAATAAGGTCTGCAGGATTTAATCTTTTGAGTCCCATATTCTATTTCCAGTTGTCACAAATTATGAGACAAGTCACTTAAGCAGTTTGCTGGTTTGGCTGTATCGAACATGAAGGTAATCCTTACATAGCTCCTACCAAATATGCTGAGAGACTGAGATACTGCAGAAGTCACTGAGAAAGCTTTATATAAATATAAACCTGTCATTAGTGATAGGACAAGGGGCAATGGCTTCAAAGTGGAAGAAGGTAGATGTAGGAAATTAGAAAGAAGGTCTTCACTCAGAGTGGTGAGACAGTGGAATGGGTTGCCCAGGAAAGTTGTAGATGCTGCATCGCTGGACGTGTTCAATACCAGGTTGGATGGGGCTTTGAGCCACCTGGTCTAGTAAGAGATGTCCCTGCCCATGGCAGGGGGGTTGGAATGAGATGATCTTCAAGGTCCCTTGCAACCCAGACCATTCTCTGATTGCTTGTAGTGCATTCAGAACTAGCTGTTACGTTCAGATGTTCAAGTTCCAGGCTAACTGCACGTTCCATTAGGAGATAATAAAGAACTTCCATTTTTGTGCCAATTCAGAAGTTATATTGTAGGAAGATTTCCTAGAAAGCCCAAGAAATTAGGGACATGCAGTTCCTATTTAAAGTGAATGCAATCTGTGCTCTTTACATCACAGAGACTTACAAAAACATCTACTCGGTAAGGAACCACCATCTAAACCAATGTAATACAAAAGAGAAGAAAAAGATAGAATATCCAAAAAAAAAAGTACATTTTTTAGTAGTATGGAGAGTTCAGGAGCTGGCAGGAAGACACAGTGTGACAGGAGCGGGGAGGGAAATTGATTTTTACTTTCCCTTTGCTCTCTCCCTCTCCCTGCCCCCACCCCCTGACAGTTGCTTTCACTCAGCATAAATTGCTATTGGTTGCTATTCATTTACAGCAATGATGCTTTTAGTAAAAAGGATTTAGTGTCTTCCAAAATGGTGCTGTATAAAGCAGGTGCTATATAAAACATTATGAATATGATGAGGTCTTAGATCTGCTTTCAGAGTCTGCAAGTCATTTCTGAGCCTGCACTGCTCAGCAAAGGAAGTCTGGTTTGGGTCAAACTATTTATTTTTTTAAGACCTAGGCAGGTTGTTTTGTTTACTTTTAAAGCACCCTTTAAAAATCTCCCTAAAGCTTCTAATTGAAACCTTTTGAAAAGAAAAGTCAAAATCATTATACCTTCGCCAAAATTCAATTCCTCTAACCCATGGAAGAAAAAATAATCTACTTGCCAAATTTTATGCAAAATTCACAATTATCTTCAGAATGAGCAAAACACTAACAAACAGATTTGTCTATTTAAAATGTCTTGCCTCTCAACAGTTCTTGTACTCTGCCAGATGTGGAGAGGTCAGAGCTAGAGCAGAACTGCTCCTAGGGATGATAAGGAACTCAGGCAGAGACAAGTGTCGCTATTCTGGACAACACCAGCTGCCCAACAGCTAGATCTGTAATGGCCAGTTCAGAGGGAAGCTCAGCAGCTAAATTCCCTCTGATGTGCTGCTGGGAGCCATCTCCAGTGCTGACCTGAAACTTGGCCCCTTTCCCAACTGCCACACAACACCATCCCAAACTTACTTTGCACTTTAGTCTGCATAGAAAGTTCCTTATCTAGAACCTTCATGATTACAAATTAAACAATGCTACTTGATTGGCAGCTGGCTGAGACCCGATGTCTTCTGCTAAGGGTGGCTGAATGACCCTGTTGGTATTCTTGTTAGCGGAGTCCTAAAATAGTCAGTTTCCCTGCAAATAAACTCCAACCTGGGGCCTGTAGATTTACTGACAATGTGGCTTTGGAGGATACTTTAGCACTAGATCATTATCTTTTAAATAGTTGAAATCAGAAGTCTGACTAGTTTGTTAATCCTCTGAATTAAATACTGTGGGAGAAAGAAACAAGCTGCAATTAGCAAGTCAGCAAGCTGCAGATATTTCTTTTCTAGGTATAAACCCATGAGTTTTAAACATCTAAAGTCAAGAATTCCTTTTTATTATTATTTTTTTAATTAAAGTAATAAGACATAGCTTCAAATTCTGCCTTTTCTGCCAGAAGCATTAAAATTTTCCATGTCCTGCTGTTGAGATTTTGTTGACTCTTGTTCAGTGCTTCTAAACTTATTGAGTCAGTGGTATTTGGTACTGAAAGAAAGTGGGTTTGGTTCTTTCACTTCATATAGTGAGGATAAAAAGTGAAAAAAAACAAAGTCACTCTGCTTGCACTTCTCAAAAATTTATAGAGGATTTTTGCTTACATTTGCCTATTGGTTGACCTATGAAAGCATGAATCATCCTGAAGTACTGATAAGAAAATAATTAAAATAAAATCCCAAGAAGGAGGTAAAAAAAAAAAGGCAGAAAAAGCAAAAGGATAATTTTCCAAATAGGAGACAAAGTCTGTTCTAGTTATTTTTGTAAAGGGTTGATTGCAATTTGCATCCTGCTCAACCAGCATCTGTCATCAGCAGTGCTCAGTAGTTTGGGTTTGTTTTTTTTTTTTTTTTGTATTTTGCCTGTGAATATTGCTTGATGACATTTCTATCCAAAATCCTTGCACAATGATCATCTACCCTTCTCCTTAAACCTGAACATACCTTGCTACAGGTGATTTGCATCTTGTATTCCAACCATCACACAGTTACATGCTCAGGCTGTTTTACCAATGGTGTCAGGTTGACCCCTCAAGAGTGTGCTTGCACAGACTATTATTGGTGCCTTGTAGTCCCCAGGGAATACATTTGGGATAGGGGAGTTCTGTGATGCAAAATAGAAACTTGCATTATCCTCCATATTGAAAGGAAGGCAGCAGATGTGGACTAAGAGGGAAAAATAAATCCCTCTGAATTGCATACTTGCCTTCACATTGCATTCCAAGTTTACAGACACACATCTGGAGTTAGCAGAGAGCAAAGTGATGTTGTAGGACAACCTGCCAAAAATACCCATAAATCCTTCATGATGAAGGGGACACCATTACTTGGAAACTGCAGTAAGTCACCCATACAACCAAACAAAACCACAGTTTGACTGAAAGCATCATTTTCATTTGCCATTCCCTGTTGACAAGCAACAATTCCAGTCACTGAAATTGCTGGAAAACTCTCTTTGCAGGGTGAACAGGGACAGGAAGGTATCATCCTGACAATGGATCTGCTGTTCTGTGCAGTCTGGGCTTTTTAAACTCTTTCTGCTTTCACAGAGTAATCAGATACAGACATTGTTTCTGTTTATCAATTTGCCTTTTAGTATTGCTCAATATATTTTGATGACTGGACAAAAGGCTATTCATATTTTATCTGTTGTTAATGAACCTGTAATTTCTTTCCCTGCAAACCCTAACATGGCGTGTAATGTGCAGAAAGCTCTGCTGTCCACCTTCACTTGCTCAAAGGTTGAAGACTTCTAGTTAGACAACAGCATTGAGAACCTCCACAGATTTATCTTACTGGAACTGAAATAACATTACTGCCTTGAAATTGCTGGCAAGAAAAGAAACCCATGCAGTCAGTGTAAGTCCACAGGTCCTGGATCAATGTCTATCTGCAAAATAGAAGGTTGTCTTCAATAGCAGATGCCACTTCCAACTGTGGCTGCTAAATTACAGAAACTGTATTGGATCTAGGCAAATGCTGCTCACAAGTGGTTGTCTGAAGAGCCTAGTTCTGAAGAGACTGCTGCACTAGATTAAAAGTCATCAAGCAAAAGTCCTGATAGCTGGAACACAGTGCAGAACTAATTGCAATCATTTACAGTCAGGTGATAACTTAACTGTTTGTATTTATTTTAAACTGTAGCTGAAAATGCGAACAAACCCATATTCTACCTATTTAAATGAACTTTGCTGGTGGGCAAACACTGCTTTATGCAGAAGAAAGAGTAGGAGATGAAAAAAAGGCATGAGGGCAATAAGCAGTATTAGAAAGAATGACTTGTGGTGTGACAACATGGGGTTTGCTAATGTAAGCAGCACATTATGGCAAAAGTAGATAGCAGGATTCTGTGCACCAGCCTGCAGTTCAGTAACTACAAGCATATGTAGTTGCAAATTCAATTTAACTATGGCTAGTGAGATACTAAACTTTGTGTATCTGGGTTTCAGAATGCTAAATAGTAAAGCAAAGAGTTTATGGATAGGAAGACTCAAAAGGACAGAGCAAATGGTAGCTCGATGGGAAAGGATGCTAAGGTGTAAATTTTCCATTAGCCTTAATGGGACACACACATCTAATTCTGCACGCATTGAGCCACTGCCATTGAAGAAAGAATTTATACTTCTAATTAGGTTTTCCCAGTAGGAATGTTGAAATAAAACTAAAACCAAACCAAGAGCAAAATGAATGTTTTTAAACTTTCCTTATGACGCAGAAGCAATGTTCATCCAAAGGAACAGAAGACAAAAGGACAGGATACTCAGTTTAAAAAAAGAAAATTCATAGTCCCAAACAGTCGGGTCTGTGGAAAATCTAGCACACAAAACAACTCTAGAAGCTGCTTCCAGAGGTGTTCTGGAAGAATTTATGTTAAACTGCATTTCAGCTCAATTATGTACCAAAAGTACATACCACTTGTCAACTCTTGTACCAACTCATCTGCAAACAGGAGTGGTAAAGAAATAATTGCAAGAGAACTGGCATTCTTCCCTGAGCAATGGCTTCTACCTGCTACAACACAGACATGGATAGCAACTGGAATAATTACAGTTTAATGCCACTAACCAGCTCCTCCTTCCTGTCCTGGCCACTGTTAAGGGAAGCGCAGAAATGCCAAGAGTCAGTCTCGGAGGGTTCTAATTCAAACCCTAATGCAGAAATATCTGTATATGGGGGTAGAGGTGTGCTTGATTGGCATGTGGGAGCTTTTTTTTTTAATCTCCTAGGAATTATATGTGCATCTGATACCTGTATTCACAGGGTATTTGATATTGCCCCGCTTAGTAGAGATGAAAGCCTGAACTTGTGTCTGTGCATTCCTGAGGGAACCTCTCCAAGCTGGCCTAGGTACCCCTCTGTGCTTCATCACATTGTTCAGGCACAAGTATATAAGGAGTGAACAAGGTGTAGATGTGCACATTGGTGTTCCCTTTAGCGTCAGTCATTATTATATGCGACTTTAACTAGTGTTAGCAGCTTAATATGGTTTAGGTTAATGAGGCATTCAGTGAGATCCAGCTTTCCAGTTTGTTGGGCTGATGAATTAATCACCACTACTTAAAGCTCCTTGTTTGCACTGGAAGGATGCCTGCTCCCAGTACAGGATCCAGAGAGCCGCCTACACCGCGCAGCATTGTGGCTTTCAACTGTATCCCGGGAATAGGTAGACACATATGAATCACTGATACACAGCAGTTCAGATCTATAAAACACCACAAAATATTTCTCACTCATCAAACTAGCTTTCTTTGTAGAAAACTTCTGAAAATGCTGTGCATGGCTTAGCAGCACAGTTTCAAATTCAGCACAGTTTCAAATTCAGCACAGTACTCTTTCAGGGGTCTCTTTTCCTTTATTTTCCCACCTCTCTCTCCTTTATTAACTCCATTCCTTTTTCCTGTTTAATTTATTTTCCAATGGAAACTACCCCTCCCCCTGCAATACTTCAGATAGATCTGGATTTGTCCTCCCTTTTTATATGTTCTGAGTAATCAAATACTGGAGAACTATTAGATACAGCACAATACAGAAATCCCACAAAGGTTAATATAAGTCTTGTGCATTAAAGGGATAGAAGGTAGAAAAACATCATGGGGGTCGAACTCTGGAAAAGTCTCTTGAATTTGCAATAAGCTGAAAAGTGAAAGAAGTTTTCAAGCTAGACAGGGGAATCTGAGAAGTCAGTAATAGACTTCAATTGAAACCAAACTTCATCCTTTCCAACAAGTTTCCTCTCTTCCTCCTTCAAGCTCTCACTTCTTTCTATCTTCCAATAACCTCCTTCACAGTAACTGATGATCTTCCAGACAACAAAACACACTGAGGCAGTATCAGTCAGCATATGTGCACTCCATAGACATACAATGGATGCTTTTGAGATGTCAGGGACATCAGCAGGCACCCTGCACATCCCTGTGCTGCAGAAAGCCTACAGAGCTGCCTCCCCTCAAGCAGAGCGGCTGCCTTCCTTAAGGCACAGGGATCTCCTGCTCAACACCAAGACACGCTAAGCTCTAACTGTGGGCAGGTGAATACATCCACCACACTCTTTGTTACTGCCAGGAGAAACCTTTTCTTCCAGTAAGCCCACAAGTTTATACGTGATCAAACCAATTCAGGTACTGAGGTTCCCTGTTTAGACCTGGCCTACAGCAAAGACACACAGAACACAGTGACCAGAGGCTCTTTCTCAGTGGTCTTGAGCTGGCCTGGATACACCAGAGGTCTTTGCAACATCAACATTATTCTGTATAGCTCTTGCCTGTCACTTTCTGTTGTTATAGAGATTACATTCAACATTCAGAGCATCAGTGCACAGCAAGGTGCAGCTGCTCCCAAAGAGCTGGGAACCCACAGGGATAACACAGGCAGCAGGGCAGGGGCCTCACCAGCCATGCCCAGTCCCACAGTAGCCAAGGGAGACAAGTGGAGCAGACCTGGGTATGGCAACCAGTCAACCGAGACCAGGCAGTCAGGTAAGTTCATGATGATGAGACAGATCAGGCTTGGAAGTGAGCTCACCGAGTAAAGATCAGCAGGTCCATTTCCTGGCATGGCTGTGACTGAACTGGGAATTCATACTCCTACAAGCTACAGCTCCTCTGCCTTAAAGACAATCATAGAACGATTTAGGTTATAAAAGACCCTTAAGATCATTGAGTCCAACCATTAACCCAGCACTGCCAAGTCCGTCATTGAACCATGTCCTTAAGTGCCAAGACAAGGGTTTCCTGGCCCATGGGCAGAGGTGTGGGTGTAGACTCTAGATAAAGCTGGACAGGGCCATTAAGGCCTAAAGTGTCTTGGCAGAGGGAATAGTGTCTCTTTGAGTGGCTTAGGAAAAAAGTGCAGCAAATGTATTACTTAATTCAGATGAAAATTTAAATGTTACTTTACATTGCACAGTAATTTTTTTTTATTTTCTTATTTGGGAAAATTGTGTTTACTGCCTTGACAATTACTTAGGGATAGGCAGTGAAAAAATTATATTTTCTGCGGGAGACGAAGGAGGACACAGGAAACAGTTCAAATGAAAGTTGCATCAAAGAATCAGCTAAAGGAAAAGGGATATTTAAAAAAAATTTATGTCTGAAACTGGTGCTCATCCTAATGTCCCTTAAGGACTGTAAACTGTGACAGGATGGGAGCCATGTTTTATTTTATGGTGTATTGTTCAAGTTGCCACAGGATGAACTTTAATTGAACTGCTGGTGAGTCTGGAGTATTTTAAATTTTAGATATATTGTCATGTACACTGAATTTTGTATGGGGTCAGAGATAATAGAATGGATGCTGCCTGGAGCAAGGCTGTTTCTCTGGTATGAAACAATTATTCTTATAGTTCCTATTTTTGAGTACAATTTTCTCCTCTTCCATAAAAGGTTCTCAGGAACAAATTCAGGCTCTGGAAAAAAAGCCCATGAAACACAGAGTTACAGAAGGCAGAATTTTGGATTAAGTGACCCATGTTCTGTGGGAGCAGGCTGGACATTAACTGGCAGCAGCCATGATGATGGCATAGGCAGGTGTTGCCAGCGAAAATACTGAAGGTGTTGGGTTATTACTCTCATGCCTCTGACTCAGTTGTACTTTACTGTTTTTTGAGTTTTGGGTGGGGTTTCTTTATTACTTTCATACCATCTGGGGATCGTAAGAACCACATGTGAAACAACTAACCCTAGGAGAAAGAAGGCATCTGTTGAGGATGCTCAGTTTCTACTTCATCCATACCAAAGACATTTCTCACTCGTGTTATGCTACTTCTGAGAGGAATGAGGGCATTGATCTGACTAAATGTAGGAATCTCCGTGCAAAGAATCACCCAAGATCCCTTTATAGTCAGTGGAAACCTAGCCTAAGTAGTCTAATAGAATCTAGGAGCCAATTTATCTCATCCTGATTCATATCTAAAATAGGTCCAGTCAGTTTCCACTTCATCCAGACCAAAGACATTTCTCACTCATGTCATGTAACAAAGATAATGCGAGATGCTCTTTCTGTGAGGAAAGAGGGCATTGATTTGACTAAACGTAGGAATCCCTATGCAAAGAATCACCCAGCATTCCTTTATAGGAAACCTAATCTAATGGAGTCTAAGAGCCAATTCATGTCATCCTGATTCACATCTAAAATAGGTCCAGTAAAAACCTACCATGAAAAAGACAATTTATACCTTCCAAAGAAAGCCTCGTTGATTTTCTGATATCAAAACATTTCTATTGTAAAATTGAGACAAATCTTACTCAGCCTGAGAGAGTATATTGAATTCTGAAATTATGAATTTCTTTCAGTAAATGAAGGAGGTCAACTGTGACTTGACCTAAAGGCACAACTGGTGCCAAGTCAAGCTATGCTGACAGTAGATAACAGTATGGCCTGCTGAAGTGATAGTTTGACCAGTACCGAAAGAGATAAATCTTCTGCTGCTAAAAAGGGAAGTCACATCAGTGGCATGAGTTGAGTTTTGTAGGTTAAAAATTCAAGTTGGTTTTATGGTATGTAATTTTTTTTTTTAAAAAAAATGGAGGGGGATAATTT
>JAAGNO010007705.1:0-11675 GCA_033439905.1 Ceryle rudis | reverse complement strand
GTTGTAGAGAGTGATGAGGTCTCCCCTGAGTCTCCTCTTCTCCAGGCTGAACAACCCCAGCTCCCTCAGCCTCTCCTTGTAAGACTTTCCATCCAGTCCATTCACCAGTCTCATCACTCTCCTCCGGACCCACTCCAGCACCTCAGTATCCTTCAATAACCCCCAAATCCTCACTCTTTCTTGAACCCACTTCTTTATAGGATATGTGAATATATCCCTATGACTATATATAGAGGTATAGTGTCCTGTGCTATTTAACTCAATCCAAGGAAGGATATTAATCCATTTCCACCCTTTAGCCTCTGTCATCTACTTCCCTTTGTGGTGTTGAAGCCACCTATAATCCCACAGCTTCTCTAGCACATCAAAGGAAGCCATAACAACACTGTCATCACTGGTTATCTTCAAGAAGGGAGTGGACTTCAGCAGGAAGTGAAGCATCCTAAGGCACAGCTTACCTGAGCAGACTAACAGCAGCAGTACAGGGGCTCTGAGCTACTCACATGAAGGATGGTGTCAAAATTAGTTATTCTGCTCACATCACAAATTAAATCAGAGATTATTTTAGTTAGAAAATAAACCAACAGAATATGATTGGAATGTGGTTTTGGTACGTTCCGTTTAAAGGACTGAGAGCTTTTAATATTTTTTCCCACGGCTGAGAGAGAAACTTATTTATAAAGCAAAATTTTCCCCTCAGAAAACATATGCATATATACATGCAGATGCACATGTGCCTGCACATATTGATATGTATTTATACATACATATGCGTACACATTCATGGAATAGTTTGCTAGAAGCATCAAAGATGGATTTGATTATGCAAAATTCTGAACATCCTCTAAAATTATGGAGTGTCTGTAGCTTCCGTTGCCTTCAAGAGGGGAATAAAGCTGTTCAGCAGCTGCTCATAGGATGCACTGCCACTACTGCATAAAGCTCTACGAAATGCGCCAATGTACAGATCTCACAGTTTCTGCTGTAAAGTGGTGAGAAAATCTATTCTAGACTAAAAGGGCTAGAGGCAAGAGGACAAGATGAAATGTGACTGACAGAGAGACAGCACCCAGTAATGCTTAGTCAAGCGAAAAGGCTAAAGAACACAGGAATAGTGAAACCTATCCATTTGTGTTTTAATTGGGAGGGGACTTAATGGGCAGTTTTGGTGCTGCAGACACCCCCTGCTAGGCAAACCTATAAAAACCTTAACTCAGTTCTATTCTGAAGCAAAACATGCAAAATCTATATAGGGCTCCCTACATCTAACACTGTGCCATAGAAGAATTGGACTGTGATTTCCTGTGACATTAGGATGAAACGAGATTGTCAAATCAAGTCAAAATGAAAAAGCAGGGAAATATTCTTCTGCTTTCTGATGTCGAGGTGGTTGTTTAAATCCATGTCCTTTGCCTCTCACTGCATTTTGCTCTGCATTGCCCTACTGTTTATGATCTTTAGTATTACAAATACAAGCTACCTCTAACAGTGTGAAAGGCAAGAAGTTTTCCCTCAGTCTTCTCCATACTCTCAAAAGGAATTAAAGTCCAAGAAAGGAGCAGGAGCCTAAGATACTGTCAGGATAATCTTAACTGTACAGCTTGCCATCCTTCTCCACAGCTTCAGTTTACCCATCCATGAAATATATTGTCTGTGGCATCCCGAGGGGCTACAAGAGATTAGAGGATTTAAAGCACACTAATGTATTTGGCTGAAATAACTCCATAATTATAAACTATTGTTACTCAAGAATCAAAGTTGAAACTTTTGAAAATCATGCGAGATAGAATGGAAAATCCCTTTTTTATAGTTTTTTTTTTTTTCCTTCTCTAGTACTTTTGGCAGTTAGATGTGACTGAGAAAAAAGGAACAAGTGACAAAGATCTAGTATTAGAAATTATTGGAAACTATTAGAAAATGTCGAGCTGAAAACAAAAAAATATTGACCCACGCTCCATGGTAGAAAATCTTGTCTTCTGGAGGCACTGCATCACGGAAATCCCACATACCCTGACCACTGACAGTTACAGACAAAAATATTTAAATTCTTCCTTTTTTCTTTTATTTTCCTGTTCTCTTAGCTTTTTGACCACATTTGTTAGTGGCACTTTCAGAGGTAACAAGTGAGGGAAGGCTACTTCTCCTTCACACCTGATAGCAATGAAGTCGGCTCCTGAGTAAAGCAAGCTCTTTGAAGGGAGTGCCTGCTCTTCATGATTCTTGAGGCTTTGGAGCAGCTTTGCTGCCATGCAGAGGAAAGCACTGCAAAGGAGGACAGAATAGCAGAGGAAAGAATTAGGAAAGCTTAAACATTACAAATGCAAGATGGAGAGAGCTGGAAGCAGAGCCAGGACAGCTTAGAAGGCAGAGAACAGAAAAAAAAAATCTTTGAATGTAAATCCTGTTAGCTTTTAGACTAGATGCAGTGGCCCTTTACATGGGGGTTAGCAAAGAAAATGCTTCCTAGGGGTTGATTTCTACAGAAATCTTCCTATGTGTAGATTAATTAAGGAGAAGAGAAGGCTCCAGGGAGACTTTATTGTGGCCTTCCAGTATCTGAAGGGGGCCTACTAGAAAACTGAGGAAGGACTTTTTACAAGGGCAAGCAGTGACAGGACAAGGGTAATGGCTTCAAACTAGGAAGGGTAGATTTAGATTAGAAATTAGGAAGCCGTTCTTCACTCTGAGGGTGGCAAGACACTTGAACAGATTGCCCAGGGAAGTTGTGGTTGCTCTAATCCCTCGATCTGTTCAAGACCAGGCTGGATGGCAGGTCAAAGGGGGTTGCAACTAGATGATCATTAGTACCTTCCAACTGAAACCATTCTACAATTCTATGTTTAGTATTCTGAGGATCACCTGATAAGGCTTTCAACAACATGCGCATCTTTCAAACCATAATGCCTGATAGCCAGACAGTGACTTAGGAACAGGAAGCTCAAAAAAACAACCAGCCAACCAAAAACCAACATAAAAAAACAACCAAACAAAATCCAGAACCCATAAAGTTTTGTACAAGGGATTTAATTTCTGTGTAACCATTTGCCTATAATGAGCCAAACAGCACCAGTCTCCTTGAACGGGTTCTACAGTCTGACCTAGTAGGACAGTCTTGCAGGACATGCACAACTGAAAGCACTGAAATGCCACTGAAAGCACTAGTGGTTTTCACAGACTCACAAAACACTGCACTCAACTCATGCCAGAACAAAGCCAAGTTAAATACAGATTGGTGTTGTCACTGTTGGCAGCACTGCCTGGCAGGGCATTGTCATCTAGTCATAAGTCCACCGGATGGCCTTAACTGATCTTAACAGTTCTCCTTGGTTTTGCAAGTACTCTACTATAACAGTTTGGTCTAATGGTAAAAAGGTGAAGGAGCTAGTCCTAAAGGTCCTCATGTAAAAGAAAACCTCTCCCCAAACCTCCAGTTAAACCTTCTGCTGGGCACCAGAATTTGGGGTGTTCCTGGACAGTGGCTGTTGTGGACATGGAGCTTACTGTCACAGCTATGGCAGCTCTGCTCATGAGCAGGCAAAAGTAGGAAAGGACAGTGTGCATGAAAGAAGACAGTTTCTTGTCTTGTCTGTCCACAATAAGACAGGCCTGTAGAGAATATTTTTCCCTACAGGGCTCTGCTAGTTCTTGCTTTCTTTGCCCCAGGCTGTGCTGCTGTGCTTCTTGACTGACACTTTACCCCAGACTTGTGTTCATAGCAGTCATGGAAGAATGGAAGTAGCTGGCAAAGCCAGGGCAAATATTTGCTATTTATTGTCTGAAAGATTAGGGAAATCCAGTAAACATTTTTTAGAACTGTTCTGAACAGTTCTGATCTGAGATGTCTGTTTGAGCAGAGTTATGCAAACAGAAGTTCTTATCCTCCAACCATTTGTCCCCACAGCAGCAAGAAGAAAGCCACTGTTGGGGTGCAGGTTAATGAGATGTTAATAGAGCAGTGGGTGAATGCAAGTATAAGTGCAGCAGGGGTTGTGCTGAGGAGTTCAGTTGACAAAAGAACTATAAAAATGTGAAGTTCTCTGAATTGAACCAAGAAGTTGAAATAAAAATTTTTGTTCATCGATCAAGGTGTCCTTAAATAACCATGCTTTCAAATTTATGCTTGCCGTGGAGAATAGGGTTCTGCTCTCTGTTCTGCAGTGATGGAATTTCATAGTAACAGAGAAAAAGAATGGTGTGAACAAAGTCGTGGGGTAGCTATGAAAGACAGACTGAAGTAGAGGAATAAATTAGAATACGATACTACTTTCTAAAGCAGCAGCCCATCACTTCATTTAACGCAGAATGAACTGAAAAGCACAGCAATTTGGAAGAGCCAGAGTTACACTAGTGAAAAAAATACCGGACTTAATTGCCAAGCTTGGTTCTACAAAACTGCTGTACAGTTTGGACATCAAACTCTGCAGGCTTCATCAGTCCATGAGAAAACTGGGTAACTGTGCATATAACACTGTCATTTTGACACAGTTCTCCCACCACTTACATATCTCCACCCAGTCAGAGTGGAAGTTACAACAGGGAATACCAAGTGGGTGCAAAAAGCAGGGCGTAGCTTTATCTTTGAGGGCTGTTAGGCACATACAGGTGATGGGGACATGACACTGTTGTTCTGTCTGGAACCTGTTAGCACCCTGGGACCCAGTGCTGCTTTATCTGCTTCAGTCTAACAGTATAGCACTGATATTCTCATAGCTTCCAAAGGACCCATACCAAGTTGGACAATGATATGTGCTGGGTTTAGTTTTCAAAGGTAGAAAGCCATTAACAAGTTAAATTCTCTTCCCAGCCCAGAAACAGACAGGGTCTTTGGATACCCAGTCCCACACAGCCTGCTGGAGCATTATTAAACATTTTAAAGTTTTTTTTTTTTTTTAGGGAGATTATGACTGTAACCATGAAATATCATAGTTCTGCAAGGACTATAAAAAAGGCTATTAGCCTGAAGAAAAGAATGGATGTAAGGTAAGAAACCCAGATGAGACAATGAGGCAGTACTTGTAATAAAAAGGGAACTGCTTTAAGCTCTTCTTCAAGGAGATGGCATCACTTTTTGTCATGTGGTACAAACAGGTAGGATGCAGCTCAGGGTCTGGGCCAAATGACACCTGTACCCCATAATCCTTTTACTGCAGTGAGGTCACAAGTGCCACAGTGTTTCTCCCTCCCTCCCTCCCTCCCTCCTTTCCCAAAAGACAAAGCACTGGCCTAGCCATCCATCCTCATGGGCCACTATGTACATTTCCAAAGAGATCTCACCTGAAGAGGGTCACGTGGAGATGTAAGCGTTTAATTGCGCTTTCTGCAGAGCAAAGATCAGTGAGCCCATGGTGAAGGTAACAGACATCAGTGAGGAATGGAAGGGTAGAGAGGTGATCCTTGATGGGTGGCTGTCTCCTTTCCTTCCAGGGGAAGCGTCTGTAGTGGTGGGTCCACATGGGGCACATGCAGCTGTAGTCTCAGCAAGGACAAATGTCTGAAAGACAAAACAAACACCAAATAAAGCTGGATAAAAATGCAACTGACACCACATGAAGCTAATCACCCTCTGCAGCTGTTGTGCCTTGGAAGGCGACCAAATAAAAGGCTTTTAAGAGGTTTTACTTTTGGCATTTTCCTCCTCTAATACTAACCTGATTCTGAAAGGAGGCCCTCACTTTCTGTCAATCACAAGGAAAAAAAAAAATAGGCCTGTGAATGTATGTGCAGAGCAGGTATCTAATTTACATGCAAAATCAATATAATTGCAAATGCAAATTGAATCATTGCTGTGAAAAGTAGCTGAATTTAATCACATGTATACATATAAAAATGGGTGATTTTTGGCAAAATCTAGACAGTGTCCAGTCTGACCATTTGAATATATCAAGAGAGCCCTTGCCCTGACTATCCCTTCACTCTATGAATGTGTAACCTGAGGAAGACCTGTACGTATATATGCACACACCAGTACACACTCTAAATATCCTGACCCAGATGCAGGAACTTGTACTTGGCCTTACTGAACCTCAAGAGGTTCACCTGGGCCCACTTCTCAAGCTTGACTAGGTCCTTCTGGGTGACATCCTATCATTATGCCCACATGATACAAGTGGTTTGTGGTTTTGAATGGAAGTGTCCACATTACTGCGTGGTTTATAACTATGTAGTAGAAAAACTTAGAGCCCATGTAACAACTTTCTTCTACTACTCATGGCCTCAGTGCGGCTCAGAGTAAAGCTGCTTGGACTAGATGCATGGGAGAGCTACTCTTCCATTTTCAGGGTTGAGGCTGCGCATCTTGACTAAGACCTGTTGCGCACTGGGAGATTAATGTGTGTAAGTGTACAGGCCCTGAAGTCAGCTCTGGCCGCACTGCCTCAGTTACATTCCCACCAAACCCACTGGGCAGTTTCCAGGATAATACCCAGTAGTATCTATTAGTTCTTTAAAATTCCCACAGTATCCATGGAACAGAACTGGGACTTCAGGCTCTTGCCTTACAGATTAAATACTCAATATTTAAGATACAAAAATGAAAGAGTCTATTTATGATAGAAAAGGAGAGTATTTTTGCTACCATCAAACATATTTATTGATTGACAAATATATAAATTGAAAATCAAAATTTAATTTAGCTAGAGGAGCACAAGTGCACATTTTCAATGCATGAGAAATACTAGTATAAATCAAACTTAAACTGAACCATGCTAGTACTTGAAAATAACCATCCAATATCTGTTTGGTCTACAGACAAGAAGCAGAAGGAAAATAAATATGCCTCTGCGAAATAAGGTCATTCCTAATTATTTTCTTGTAAAACTTGTATTTCATTGCTGCACAAGTTATTTGTCTGATAAAGAAGTGTAGTAATTCAGAGCTTTTTTTTATTATTATTATTTAGGACTTACAAATAGCATTTTGCAAAAATCACGGTAGGCTCTCATTTTTTAGGTTACCTACATAGTCTTTCAAGTTAACACTTATTAAAATTATAGAAATGTCTGGGTTGGAGGGGACCTCTAGAGGCCATCTAGTCCAACCCCCCTGCTGAGAACAGGGACATCTTCACCTAGAGCAGGTTGCTCAGAGCCTTGTCAAGTCTCACCTTGAATGTTTCCGGGGATGGGGCCTCAACCACCTCCCTGGGCAACCCGTTCCAGTGTTCTACCACCCTCAGGGTAAAGAACTTCTTCCTTACATCCAATCTAAATCCACTCCTTTCTAATTTAAAACCATTACCCTCGTCCTTTCACTCCAGGCCTTTGCAAACAGACCCTCTGCAGTCTTTTTATAAGCTCCCTTCAGGTACTGGAAGGTGGCTATTAGGTCTCCCCAGAGCCTTCTCTTCTCAAGGCTGAACAATCCCAGTTCCCTCAGCCTGTCCTCGTAGGAGAGGTGTTCCAGCCCCCTGATCATCCTTGTGGCCCTCCTCTGGACCCGCTCCATCAGGTCCATGTCCCTCCTGTGCTGAGGGCTCCAGAGCTGGATGCAGTATTCCAGGTGAGGTCTCACCGGAGAAGAGTGGCAGAATCACCTCTCTCTTTCATACTCATTGATATGAAAAATTGTCCAGAATACATTGAACAATGCTTCTGAATACAAATCGTTTCGTGAATATGTAAATTGTGTCTCAATGGGACACTTGGCTTGTCTGAGAAACACTGATAGACTAAAAAAAAAATTTAAAAAAATTGAACTCCATCAAGGATGATGATGATTTAATTTAATACATTTCCTAGTGTTGAAGAAAAAAAAGGAATTTTGATGGCTGTATTTTTCCATTCACAGTTAACACAAAATATCCATAACTTGCCATAAACATGGTCAAGGGCAAATAACGGGGGGGGGAGGGCAGGGAATCAAGACCAAGGCAAGGGACAAATCTAAATAAGGTTGGCACATTCATTTCCCACAGAAAACAAATAAACCAGTTTTGCCTTTTGTGTCCCACAATGGTGTTTGGTGCTGAAGCACACCCAGCAGCCACTGAGGCCTCCAGAATGAGCAGTGATTCTGCATGAGACCTCCCAAGTCAGAGCTCTGCTCCCCCAGACTGCTTCTCCTGACCTAGTCAAACTCTTCCACTGGTACCTCTACCCTGCCTTTTGTGACAAGAGATGCCAATGTACTGCTCCTGCACAGAGAGCCACAAGATGCAACAAGCAGCTTTAGTGTAGATCCCGTACAATTGCATTAACATGGCCAGAGCTAGCAAGAAACACAATGCTTGGCAAGTTCTACTGAGCTTGGAGCCATGCCACACTAACAGCAGAAACTCACATTCCCATTACGTCAGAGAACATTCACATCTGCCTCAGAGGCCATTTAGACATACCTACATTGTCAAACTCTGCCTTAAGTAGCTCAGGGAAGACCTGTTCTTATATCTGCTTTGGGATCCTGAGCTCCAATGCTGGAGCTTGTACAAGTTTGTAATTAGCACCTGGTCTACTCCTGTCTCTTCCCACCTACACCTGCCAAGTGTATTAAAGCAATTCAGAAATTATAGTGTAGCAGTAAGGTTCTCATTGCATACACACAATAATAAAATGCCACAATCAGAGGAAGGAGAAAATTATCACAGTGGGCAAGGGGGCAACCAATCATCTAGATTAGAAGTATCAGTTTGGTCAATTCATTTGGAAATAATGGAAACATTACTTTTCCTGAATGTGGACATCGACACTGTTTCAGACAGCTGAAGAAATGTATCCTCCCAGGACAAACTATTAGGAACACAGAGGAAGTCAATGGTTAGCCTGATGGATCACAGCCTGTGAGAAAATCTGACTTCTGGAAAAAGACTTATTTATTTATTTTAAGCATTAAACTACACTTTTTTTTTTTTTTTTTTGTAAATTAATGGACCAGAACCAAGTGTAGTGGCCAGATCTCCCTCAAGCTCAACTTCTCTCTCATTTATTTATCATCCAACATGCTTCCCACAGGAAGCTAAATTCAAGGCTTTCACATCCACAGAATCACTGTGAAATATCAAGAATGATGCTTTTCTAGTCAAGTCATGTTGGACTCTATGCCAGATTCTTCACTTGGTCTTTGGCAGATTATTATGTGCTCAAAGGAATTTCCTCCCTATGTCCAAAAGAGAGCTGAAACCTGCTCTGCATAGAAAAAACTTTCAACACAGAAGATACACATTTAAAACAGATTATACTCATGCCTAAAATAAGTTAAAGCAAATTTAGACTATGTTTGCTCTCAAATTCAAGTGTCCACAAAAGGCCCTCATTATGGAGCTCAAATACTGAAGCAGGTACAAGAAGCAATATCAAGCAAGGTTGATTTTCTTTATCTGTGCCTACTATGAAGTAAAACCCACCACAACCACCAAGGACCTTCGTGTTCTCTCACTGAGGTTTTGTATTATTGCATCTGCATACTCTGCGTGGTTGTGAGAATTAAGGACTAAATGACTTGATTTTCTATTTCTTGGCATTTTCTGTTGCTATTTGTCTCTGAACACTGGCATCACATTATCATCATGATCTGGAATTGCACCAGCGCCTGCAAAAGGCAGAGTACAACAACAGCAACATGCCCAATAAAGTACATACAGCTGGTGGTGGGTTACTACACTGGACTGATACACAAGTCACAAACAGTCTCTCCAAATACTTCCTGAAACATGATAGTGGCTGCTAATGGGAAAAGGTTATAGACAATTTTCCTCGTCATTAATTTTCCCCATTGGTCTTTGGCAAATAGAGTGGAAATTCAATATACCAATCAAATCTTTGTGCTGAACATGTCAATTTAAGCCAGAGTAACACTTTCTGTGAATGAAATCAGAGTCTACTGCCTTTTATACCCAATGTTTTCAGCTTGAATTTCAGACCAAGTCAGTAACTCAATGATTTTCTCCCTGGTGTTGGGTGAAGGTGATTTTGTGCTAAACTGAACACACAGAGATGTTTGTGCTTCTGTCACCCCTTTGCTTTGGTGTTATTACAAGTGCTTTTTGGTGTTTCTTACATGGAGTTAACTTGTACAAAGGACAAACTAGATGCTCTAAGCAAAATATACAAAAGGTTAGAATGCTGGTTCCCTTCTCCAATACACAAGGGCCCATACACTGATATATTAAAGATCATTTCAGCAGCAAACAGCTGGAACTTGGAACAGAGATTTATAGCAAGGAATTCTTATTCAAACAATCCACTCCATGCAATCAGAACATATAAACTGCACCCCATGTTTGTTTAGATGGGAGTGAATCCAAATGTTTAGGTGGTGAAGTCAAGTCAATGGAATATTTGTTCCAGAGGACTGCAAAAAAATCAAAACAGCCTGCACATGCCCTCCTGATGCCTTCTACACAGGTCTGCTGCCTCATCTCTTCCTCTGGTAGCTAAGGCAACTTGAGGGGGGGGGAAAGAGTCCCACCACAGGCAGGTAGTTTCCTAGACATGGGCCATTGTGTAAGGAAATAAAAAAACAGGCCAGGTGTGTGTCAGTGTGCAATATACAGCATGATGTCTGAAGTGAAATTTGTATATACATGATTTGAGACAATGGGAATATATTTCCTCTTTGACCTCAGTACACCTGAATATTTTCCTCACAAAACATTGTGAAGTCACTGAACAATGTCATATCCCATTATGCACTTTGTTCATTCTATGAAATATCCAGTGGCATTTCTTGTTTTTGGTGTTTTTTTTGTTTGGGTTCCTCGCCTCACCCCCCCCCCTTTGTCTTGTTTAAAATCTCAGCACAAACAAGATATTGTAAAATAATACAAAAGCAAACATTTTTATTCCCAGCAGGCCTCAGTTGTATGGCAATTGTACTTTCAGGTAAAAAAATAAATTACACAAGGGCTTTAAAAGCAAAATTAGATTGGATTTTTTTTCAGTTGATAAGTTGGTCTTTCCCCCTTGCATTTATTTAAATATAAGCAGAAGATTTCATACACATTGTTCTTAGTCTAGGTGACCAGAAAGCTTACACAGATAAAAGCTTATTGCTTTTAAATTACTTTGCAAGTATATCTGACCTCAGTGGGTTTTTTTTCAGTATACCTTCTGCTGATTTAGTCAAGTCTTTCTCTATCCTGCTTTTGAACCTGTAAATATTGTGTCTTGAAGAGACATGCATTTCCCCACTAAATTATACAGGAATAAAGAGCTTTTTTAATATATATATATATTTTTAAAGGGTTCAGCCTGTAAACATTTTGTCATGCCTTATATTAACCATATACCATGTAGTTACCTGTTAATAATATGAATAAGGTTATGTGAATATGAAATATCTCTTCCATCCTATATATAGACAAAGTCATCCTTATTTGTGGAAGTTACTGCTGAAGCAGCTCAGATAAGAAGTCAATCTTCATAGCTTGTGGTAATGTATAAATAATTAGTACAGCAAATACTCTTTCTTTTTTTTTGAGCTGTGAGTCAAAGGAACATGTGTTGATTATTTATTTGTTTTGTTTTTCTGGTGAGAGTGACAAAATAAAGACATTTCAGAATAGCTAAAGTCGTTATTGGAATGAAAAATACGCTGATCAGTTTTGAGCAAACATTTCCCCTCAAAGCACAAATATGTACAACAGTGCAGGTAGATGAATCAAAGGGGGGGGGGGGGGGGGGGGGGGGGGAAAAAAAAATTGGGGGGGGGGAAGGGAGGAAAGGGGGGGTGGGGGGGAGGGG
>JAAGNO010007704.1:111787-122296 GCA_033439905.1 Ceryle rudis | reverse complement strand
AAAAAGAAGGACATAGGCATTTAAAAAAATTAAAAAAAAAGAACAATCAAATAAATTAAGACTTTTTTGGTTTCTGAATTTCACCCACGCTCCCAAATAATTTTGGGTGGCAGGAAACTCAGATTTTCAAGGAACTTACTATCTACCAAGAAATAAAATGATAGCTTATTTCTCCCCACATGCTGTGACATCCCTTAATTCCTTAATTGCTTTAACATGAGCAGGTTTGTGTTGTGTTTATACTCATTTTTTAAAAAATATCCACTATTGAACAAGTCTGTTGTGCCTGTTTCACTAGTGGGAAGTGGGTGAAGAAGGGAGGGAGTAGGTGTTTGGAAAACACCATATCCCCTCTTCAGAACATGTCTTTGATGCTGGCACCCAGCAGCGTCGATCCCAGCACTCTAGAAATCACCACCACTTGCAATTGCGTTGCTGACAGGGCAAGAAAGGAGACATTTACCTTCCCAACGTGATCAGGAAAAGCTTTTGTGAAAAGAAAAAGATTTGGAAAATCTTTTGATTAATGAGATGTTCATAAAAATGCAACTATGTTAAAATATCAGGGAGGTTTTTGCTAACGCAGCGTTCTGAGAGACAGCCTTAAATTCACAGGCCATCCTTTCTGGTTGTCTTTCTGCATGGGGGTGAGCTGTGACTTGTAGGGCACTTTGGGCACAGGGAAATACACTCATGTGCACGTAACACAATGCACAGAGGAGCACCAGCAAGAGGAGATATCAGCAGCGGGGTTTGGTATAGAGATTTATATACCCTCAAAAGCATGTGTCTAAAGCAAACGTAACTGAGACAAAGACAGAGCAACCCAGACAGTCCATCAGCAGCTTCCCCACGTGACAAACCCAGGGGCAACTCCGATGTGACCGGTGCGGGTGCCTGTTCTGCTTGCCAGAGAGCCAGATGCTGCTGCTTGGAAGAACCTTGGTCCACAGCTTGCTGCTGGGCTCCTGTGATTGCTGTCCAAAGAGCAGCGGTGTGGCGTGCTGTGATGACTGGGATCCCAGCATCCCACTACAATTTCTCCCCCACCACGAGAATGTATTTTTAAATTAAAGATGTAAAAAAAAATTAAAAATCGAATACAGATTTTTTTTACCTTCCCTCGATGTAATTAAACATCTTAAAAGCACAATAAAAAAACCATTCCAATGGAGTGAAGAAATATTACAGAATTGTGCAAGTGGGAATCTCCCCCTTCACAAACCCCAGATCTCGGGGTTTATTCCTCTGAAGGCTGAATATCGAGATGAAACAAATCTTTTCCTTCTGATGATAGTAGTTAGGGCATGACAAGCATATTGGTTAATTAACCAGTTAATGTAATAAACTCATCCTCAGATTGTAATGGCTCTAACGGACGAGCGCGAGCCTCTGCTGATCAAATGCTACTCCCTTCAGTGGAACTATACTGATTTTTTCCAGAGAATATTTTCAGCATTTTAACTTGCTGGAAAACATTTTGAGAATAGTTTGACCTTGCGTGTCTGTAACTAGAAAGCTCTGATTTTAGCTAATGTGAAGTGACTTTTTGTCACCATAGGGATTACGATGAGGTCAGGTAACGAAAAGTGGAGTTCAAGGGTAAATATAACAAGCAGAACTCATAGCAGAACTCCAGCTATGTTCTCATAGCATATTCTCATAGCAGAACTCCAGCTCCTTTTTGAAGGGATTTCATTAGGCATATTGGGTCTGATTTTGCAGCAGATGTGGAGCAGAGCTACACCTTGGAGTACACAGCCCAGACAGGTGGATCAGATTCAAGGTGCCTGCGCTTGCTCATCCATGGCCTCCCATGCCGCTTTTACACACTACAGAGAGCTTGGCTACTCCTGTGACTAACACATTTTCCTTTGCTTAGTCCTGGGTTTATTTTTAAATTGAGCTGTATTTGTTGGGCGCTTGGATAAAGGGAAGGAAAGAAAAAAAGAAGCCAAGTCTGTTTATGAGGGAGAAAAGCTTAATTCCATTTAAAACCATTTGCAACACAGAATTGAAACGAAAGCACAACATAAAGTGAAATTACAGCATTCATTAGATTTTGCTGTCGTTGGGCTGCTACCTACACACTCAGTCCAGCAGCTTTCTAAGCAATCAAGTGGTGCCATGTTGCCTGTTTTTAAATAAAACCCAAGATCCTCCTCCTTCATTATGCCCGCTGGATTTTCTCCCTGTCATTGTTCAGCTCTCAACAGTGCCTTTTGAAGTGCTGAACTCATTGTGAAAATGGCCAATGCTGAGCTCTACCTGTTGCCTATCTCCATGTCATAGCCCAAGAGAAAAAAAGGAAGGACAATACAGCTCCAGCTGGGGTGGGTGCATTTGGCCCAAAGAGTCTTCAAATGAAAGGAAGTGGTGAAACTTCCAGTGTTTTCAGGTGGAACAAGTGTTGAGGTAGCTGTAAGAGAAGGCAGGGTTCACTTTTCAACTCTCTCTGCTTTGTAGGCACTTTGAATGTTAATTGTCAGTGCTAATTGACTTCTTTGGTGCTCCAAGTCTGTTCCCTGGGATGTGATTTTTTTTGGAGTGTCCTAAGACAGGCTGGACTGACCCAAGGGAGTAACCACCTGAGGTTTCCTGGGATATTAGATGTTAAGGAGTACTGGATGTAACTATGGGGTGCTGCATGGTGTTTCTTATCCCATCTGTGTTGGTGACCCCACAGCAAGCCCAGGCATCCATGAAAATGAAGAAGGTAGGACAAGAACTGTGGTTTGTCCTGTGCAGTCAGTGAATTTCCTGGATGACCTTTATCAGGTGAGCTGGAGGTCTCTGGGCAAGTAAAAGATGTTTCTGTCCACAAGATGCCCTAGAGAGTCTGTTAACACCATCTCTGCTATGGCTGTTAGAAAGACAGTAATAGGACAGGAGGTCCCTGGAGGGGTAGTGGCCCTACATCAGTGTATAGATCTAGACCAGACAGGGTTTGTTTAATCCGAGAGTTTAGGATTTTCTTTGCATTCTTTTTGCATTTTCAATTCTTTGCATTTGTGGATTAGTAACTACATCTGCAATAGTCATAGAACCATAGAAAACTTTGGGTTTAAGAGATGTTCAGAGAAGTTCAGAGATATTAAGAGAAGCCCAGTCATTAACCCAGCACTGCCAGGTCACCACTAAACCATGTCCCCCAGCACCACATCTATAATGTTTTTAAATATGTCCAGGGATGGGGACTCCACCACTGCCCTCGGCAGCCTGGGACAATGTTTGACAAACCTTTCTGTGAACAATTTTTTTCCTAAAATGCAACCTAAACCTCCCCTGTCATATCTGAGAAGCCAAACTAACTGCAAGGAGCAGGAGCTATAGGGAGATACTGATGGCATTTTATACTACATTCACCAAGTCCATTAGGTGGGATTCTGATTGTATCTCTTCCAGCTAAAGTGTTTGGTAGGGTGTTCATTCAGCCTGGTGCCAGCCTGTGTTTCTATTGTAGCATCTACCAGCTATACACATTTTCTGATTTTATGGTGCAGTATTACATCAACATCTTTTTAATTTATATTTTTGTGGTTGCATTTCAGTAGCTCTTACTCATAGCCAGAGCAAAAACACGAAAAATGGGAGCTGTGACCTGAAGGGACGACCAATGTTGCACAAGACATAGCTTATTCAGTCATATTTATTTATGATTCAGATGTGGAGTAAGAGGATCACATTTAAAAGGAAATAGTTTGTGCTTTTAATAAGGCCCTTACAGCTGTTCTAATATAACTTTTGCATTACCCACTGCATTTTCCTTATAGTATCTTGGCGTTATGGTCTGCTGACTCACAGACATGTATCTTCTTCATTACTTAAAAAAACCTGATTGCTTTATAGCAGTCTCTCTATGTATACAAAACAAACGCTATTTCCTTTTGCTTTTGTATTATTATTTTTTTTTAATATATAATACAAAAACATTGCTGTTATTAGTTTAATATGGAGAGCCTCTTAAAATGGTCCAAGCATCATCTGCTTTATTAGTGCCTGCTTGATAAAGCTTCCACGTTCTGCAGTCAGTTTGCTTCTGAGGATGCTAAGACTTTACAATATGCACTGAGATTTTGATAAAATCTCATCAAAGCCTGCTAAAAGATCTCCTTTATCTATTTTGATTGGCTTGATTACATTGATTAATGAAACACTGGAGGATTTTATGTGATGGGATTAAATAATGCAATTAGTTTTAATATTTTTTTTTTCCTAAAGAATAGAATTAGGTAGGAACAAAAGGGAAAAAAGAGAGCAACGTTCTCTGTACAGTGTTCATGATAAGTCATAAATCTCTGCTTTACCCCTTGGAATGGTGGCATTTTACAGACTTCAGATGCAGGAATGCTCAGGAGGAAATATAAGTGCAGAAGTTAATACTGGGGTGAATCTTAACTCTACAGTATTTTACAGACTGTCACTCATGACAGTGCGGAAGGAGTCTTGTTGGCACCCTGAAGGCAGGTCACTGTTTTGACCACCTTCTTGTTCATCTGTGGTTGTTTACTGGAGGAGGGGGTTTCTGGATGAGAAGAAAACATACGTAGTTTTAGTGGGTTAAGTATATTTGTGAACTTGCAGCAAAAGCCTGCAGTACTATGAGAGATGGTAGCTCCTTGGACATGCCAAAGTTTACATAGACACACTTGAGAGTCTGTAGGCAAACTCTTCCACTGAAAGCAATGGAGTTGCAATAGCTTCACTACCCGAGGGTTTTCCCCCATTCCCCCCACCCAGTACACCTGGTGTGTCCGTGGTCCAAGAAGAGAGATTTATAGAAATAAAAAAATTAAATTTAGTATAGTTGTTGTCCCAACTACCGCAAGCTAATGGTAAACAGGTTCACAACCAGCTTTTAAAGGAGACGAAAGAGACTAGAGAAGAGAAAATTAAATTTCTTCTACTGAACATTCTTCAGTTTGTGCTCAGTTTATAAGTTTACAAACTGCCACCTCTCCTAGGACACCATGCAGGGATCTCTATGCTTCCTGTGAGGACTTTCATCCCACATAGGTCTTGCAAGAGCTAGTGGACCGTCCAGCTTGTACCTTTACCTTCTACTTCAGAATCACAGCTGCTGGCTTCTGTTCCTGGTTCTGCCCTGGACTCTCTGGTCAGTCCTGAGCAATTTCTTGAGACCTGGACTCGGGTACCATGAATACTCATACCTATGATGAACATATCTGCATGTTATCAAGATATGAGAAATAGTTCAGCTTTATGTTATTCATGACAGCCAGACCTTCGTTACCAGTGTAGTGAATTAAAAAAACCCATCCTTATAGTGACCTGACTGAATATAGTCCCCAACTCCTCTGCATTCACTGTGTTGGAAGTTTGAGATCTCACTTGGGCTACAGGGTCCAGCTCTGGAAGCCTCAGCCCAGGAGAGACAGGGACCCGTTGGAGCAGGGCCAGAGGAGACCCAGCAATGCTGGGAGGGCTGGAACCCCTCTGCTGGGAGGCCAGGCTGGGACAATTGGGGGTGTTCAGCCTGGAGAAGAGAAGGCTCCAGGGAGACCTCCATGTGGCCTTTCAGGACTTGAAGGCGCCTGTCAGACAGACGGGGACAGACTTTTGAGCAGGGCCTGTTGTGGTAGGACAAGGGGTGATGATTTTAAACTAAAAGAGGGGAGATTCAGGCTAGATATAAGGAAGAAAATTTTTATACTGAGGGTGGTGAAACAATGGCCTCGGTTTGGTCCTTTCTAACACAAAACATTCTAAGATTCTGTGACTCTAAGTCAAGACCTGGTCTGAATTGCTTATCGTTGTCATGAACTTAAATGCTGCTGCAGGTGATCAGGTCAACCCTAAGCTCTAGTAGAGAAGGTCTAAATAGGACTCCCCTTTTCTTTGTTCTTCATTTGCCTCAGCTATACAGTAGCTAGACTGATGTTCTCATGCTGTTTGGGGGTTCAGTGATGTCTAACTGCCATTTGTAACGCGTCCTGGAGGTCTTGCAAGGAAGCGGTAGTACAAATGCCAGTGTCATTGCCAGAGTTTGAGGTCTTCCAGGCATTTCCTACACCTAGAATATCAATTCTAATTACCATTTATTTTTCTTCTCATCTAGGTATATCTCTATATCTTGTTTACTGTCACTCTGCACTAAGCTGTTACTTCAAAGCATTTGCCTTGAATAATCACAATCAGTAAACTGCATAACAGCTTTGTTAAATACACTGCCTCTTCCCTTATAGTATCATTCCTGGGAAGAAAAGACAAGCAGAAGCTGTGCATTTTGCATCCAGATCTGATTTCAGAGATAGCAGGCAGCTGAAGTATGTACACTCAGGGTTTATAGAGGTTTGGGACTGCATTTTTCATTTAGGATCAGCTTTGCTAGGACAGAAGTCCTCAATGAATCAGTGCCTCTGGCAGAGCTTACTGCCTTTGGAGTAAACTCGTCTTTGCAATATTGGGCACTAGGTGATGTGTACACCTGTGATAAATGCTGGGGAAAGACCTTGGTCTTTGCCCTGGTTGCCTGGAATGCATCAGAAGCTCTCAGTTCATCCCTTAACTCTGCTTGTTTCTCTGTTCATCCTTGCAGCTCATTTTTGTACTTCTCCATGCAGTGGGTCATGGAGAAGTTGCATCATCCATGTGCTCCATGGTTGGATCCATGGCTCAGATAGTTGCAAGAATGAAGATGCTGGTTGGACCCTTTTAAAAACCCTTGTTAACAGCTTTTCTTTTCCGTTTCATAGGCTGACCTTGTCTGCATTAGCAGGGAAGGCATGAAATCTTGGATTTTCTTCTGGCATTGCTAGTGGACCTTTGTGTGGCCCTGAGTACATTCCCATTCTACCTTTTGTGTGTTTTGATCTGCCACAGTTAAAACTCTCCATAGTATAGAGTGTCTCCTACACTGTGTTTGCATCATACCCAACCCAGTGAGGTCCTGATCTAATTGGAAGGTTTTTGGTTTTTTTTTAATTTCCTATCAGTACACGATGCATCAATTCTGTTTACTCTTCTACTGCTAGTAGCCCAAGCATGAGTATGAATCAAAGCTCGGACTGCTTGCCAAAAGAAACTAGTTGTCCTATTGGAACAAGTATCTTGATGATCTGTTCTGAGGGAAATGTTGGGCCTTTGTTGGAAGGGCTGGTAGCGAGGAGCTGAGATTGAATGTAGGGTGTGCAGAGTAGCAAGAAGAGAACATCTGTGGTAGTGTGCACTGGACAGAAATAAACCTCAAGGTCTCCCTTTGCTCACTGCTGTGGAACTGGGGAAGAAAAGAAACACAACTCAGGTGGAGAGTGAATGCTTTGAAGAGGTTCCCACACCATACCTAAGTCATGCACACCAGCCTTCTCCACAGATCCTACTGCCTGCTTATGTTTGGGCCAGCTGCTGCTACCCATGTATGGGTCTCTGGGTTTGCTGTCACATTGACAACACAGATTATTCGTGGAAAAGTGTGAATTCAGACACAAGGAGGCAGATCCCCAAACCACAATACCCAAGCAGGGAGGTGAAAATGAGTGTTTTAGGGTTTTTTTCTTTTTTCCATGAACAGAAGTCCTCTTAGCCTCTGAAAATTTGCCTCTGTATTGTAAAAAATGTGAGTTGCAGACTGCTAGAACAGGCTGAGATCACACTGTGTAACTGTTGTCCCTTTAGGGCTGTCAAGGAAGTAAAATATTCATCCCCTGAGGCTTTGCCATGGAGCAAATATATTAACTAACAAAAATAAATCATATTCTTTCTAATAAAATAGTCAATTGCATGTTTCTTCTAACAAATATAAGAAATGGAGGTTTAATCAAGGAAAACAAGGCGTTACATCAGACCACTAGGTATTCTTGGCTAGAAGTCTCCTAATATGCTTGAATAATTCTGGTAATAGTAAGACAGACATCCAGGAGGGTAGGTCTTACACTGATTTGGAGTGACAGGATTTGAGGATGCAAAGAAGTAGACAAATTAGCTTTGAAAAATTATAATTTATGAAAGTTTTGCTAATGTGTCATCTTAAAGCCTGAGACGGATATGTTTCAGGTTTCTACTCTATTTATTTGTTTGTTTGGAAAAGCAGATATGGCAATAAACTGGCAAATAAACAAAGTAGAGATGGGACTTACCCTGGCAGGAAGTTCTCCTGGTGATTCCTGTCTGGGAGAGCTATTTCCCTCCTTCCATGTATCAGTGCTTCACACTTTCATCACCACACAGAATTTCTTTTACCCAGGCAGATTAACATGGACTTTCAGATTGATAATTGGCACATATAGGCACAAACTCCCTCTCTCTTTCCCTCCCCCCAAGCACCAATCCTTGTGTCTTCTCCCTGCCAAACCCTTCATTGTCTTAACCTATTGCTCAAGCAGACTGCAGACCCTCCACCCAAGTTTTCATTAATAACATTGCAAATCTTTGGAACAAATCCAGAGCCAGTTTGAAGATAATAGGAACACTGAGTACTAAATAACACACTGACAGAAGACATGACACCATGCTGACAGAAGACATGTGTGCATGACTTTTATAGTAACCAGGGTAGTCAGTGCTTGGTAGTCAGAAGACAGTAAACTATTGGGGAAAAAAGGCAATTTTTAGTATCTCGTGACTTTAGCAGATCATGTGTATTGCAGGAGAGAGTTGGTGTCCTTTGCAAATGGCCCCCTGTAGAAGGAAGCCGGAGCTGATTCTCCTGGGTATTTGATATTGAGGAGTCATAAGTTGATTCTTGGTATACATGTTGGTTAAGAATTTCTACTAAAAGGATCAGTTTTGAGAGTTAACACTGATGGTATGTAAAGGCAATTGATAGGTTTCAGAGTCATCTCATCATGGAAAGAAAGCAGGACTCTTTCGATCTCTTCAAGTCATTGAAATAATTGCTAGTCTTTAATCTGTAGTCTAGGTGGCCCTGCATGTCCCACTTCAGAGCCACAGAAAGAAATCTAGGCTATCTTTCAGTGTATTAGTCCAACTGGAATTTCAAGTTAAATTAATTGCCCTGAATGGAGAAAAAAAAAAAAAGAAAAGACTTATCCATAATGTATTCTACATTCTCTGTTTCAACTCAGAATCCCTCAAGAGGAACATAAGACTTTGGACCAAGCCCTTCCCAAAGCTGCTGTATTTTAGGTACCTTCATTCTGCGCTCAGAAGGAATTCAGCTGGAGGCAGTGGTAGATCACATCCTGAGGTCACGTTCTTGAGTTATGGTTATGCCTTCATAGGTAGAAGTTATACGAAGGGAAAAAATGTGAAAAAATCTGAAAGCAATGAGCTCTCTGCCCTTTTCAGGAAAAGCTAGGAAAAGTCCTAGCACTGTGGCCAGTCTTGAAGCTGGACGTTGTACTTGGCGAGGTCTGGGAAAGAGTGCTCGTTATCTTGCTAAAGCCAGACTAAATAAAGGGACTTGTTTCTAAACATCCTCATCTCCAAAACTCTTGCATCCTCCTTTAGAAGAGGTGCTTTGTGGTGTCAATGGGCTCATGGTACCAATTTGATTGAGATGGAGTGGGCCACACAAAAGGATCATGAACCACTGGGCATCCCTCTGCTGAAGCTGTGGAGATGAGGAGGCTGAGTAGTGAGCACACTTCACCATCTTGTGGAAGAGCTTTATCTTTTATTGCTTGTACAGGATCAGGCACTTTCACTTCAACAGATTACTTCTGTTTGAAGTCTTAACCATAGACTGTAACGTTTAGATATAAACAGGGCATGGAAGGCAAAGCATAGAGCAATTAAATTATATATTATATATGCACACAACGGAACGAACTTAGCTCACGACCCATGTTAGCTGTGAATATCTGTTCCCCTTCATGAGAGCGCTTGCCTTTTTTATCACTGTTTTCTAGTGATATCAGAGGGGTCTGTGTGCACTTTCTGGAAGAGGACTGAATTCTGCTGCCTTTACTTAGGCAAAACCCCCGGTCAGGAACAAAGGCTCTGATGACAGTCGAGAAATGTCTCTATTCACAAGCACTCTTTACAGGTGATTGCTTATGTATTAGAGATGCAAATGATGGTTTTGTTTCAAATGAGGTAAATCTAAGATTAAACTCCCATCGAAGAGTAAATGCTCCCTTTACCTTTCATGTGTAGTAGCTTGAAAGAGTCTACACAACAATAAATTGCATTACAGAAGCTCCCACTGACACAACCATATGTTAGCAGTCTCTGTTTTGAAGGGTTACAGCTCAGTTGTAAGAATTTGCTGTGGGCTGAAATTTGGCAGTCTCTGCTCAGTAGTTAAGATTGGAAAACGGAGCTACAAATACATACCAATTCCTCACAAGCCATCTCAAAAAGCGCAGAGGGGGGAAAAGCTGAAGCTTGTTGAATTGAAGTTTGATGCTTACACGACTAAGAGCTGCCGCCAACACGATGAAATAAAAATGTGCGTAGTGGTAACACCCGGTCTGAGCGTCTCTTCCCTTTAGGAAAATGTTAAAAAATAAGCTGCAAAGCACAAGGAGGGAAGGAGCTGCCTTATGGTACTGCGGCCTCAGCAGGTTGCAGCTCCTGAGGCTGTGG
>JAAGNO010007704.1:84157-111687 GCA_033439905.1 Ceryle rudis | reverse complement strand
TTATTTTGTGAGTCCAGAGTCATGCTGCCTTCACATTTCCACTTTTTGGCTGTGAGGAAAATGGAAAGACTTCCTACGGGGAGCAGGTCCATCTTCTGCCCAACTGCACTGGGTGGCCACAGGAGAAAGAGGGATGGGGCAGAAATTTGTAATGAATTAAACAATATGAAGCTGCTTAAAAAGAGAGAAGAGAGAGAGGAGTGTTAACATCCGTCTTTGCTGCAGTTATCATAGAATACAACTCAAGGATCATCTGGTCCAAGCTTTCTTGCCAAAAACATGGTCTAGATAAGATGGCCCAACGTCCTGTCCAGCTGAACCTTAAAATTGTCCAATGCTGGGGACTCCACTGCTTCCCTGGGGAGATGATTCCAACAGCTGATTGTTCTCATTGTGAAAAATTTTACTTTTGTGTCTAACTGGAATCTCCCCAGGAGTAACTTGTCCCCATTACGCCTCATCTTCTCCATGTGACTCCTTGTAAAAAAAAAAAAAAAGTTCATTATGTTTTTTAGTGCCTGTTTAAGTGACTGACTTGATGCTGATTTGAGATGAGGAGAGTTCAGCCCCCTCCCCAGAAGGAACTGGGCTCCACTGGAGGTAATGAATGTTCACATCTACATACTGGGGATCTGTACCTTCCTTTAGTCTAGCTGGATGCTCTTATGAAATCATGGAAGATGGGGTTTGGAGGGAGGTCAGGGTGTAACTGGTCTACCCTGCTGCTGGATCAGTTTTGAATCTAATCAGCACAGTGGCCTGTAGTGTTCTGTGGATTTTCTACAAAACTCCAATTCGTCACTGCCACCCTAATGTTGATTGACAAAACTCAATGACCATATGGGAAGAAATGTAAATCACACTGTTTATGGTGGATAGGCAAATGTAGGAATGTGCTGTTTGAAGAGAGTCAATTTGACCAATTTGTTCTTTAGTTTGTGAGAGTGACTTTTAAAGGTGGGTGAACCTCATCAGGTTCCAGCCTGGAATTAGAGGGGGGATTGAATTAAGGCTGTCAGTCCAGGCTTGTCCTGCCTGCTCAAATCGACTGAGATCACACATCTGTGTGAATTGCCTCTCGTATGAGAACATGGAACTCTCTTTCTTGGTCATATTTCTGCTTTTGGTCCTCAAAATCTGACTGGTTGGTGTAATTTGGATCTTACTGTCTGGAAGAGAAGATAAAAAAAAACCCCATGAAACTTCAGGCATGTAACCAAGGCAGCAAATTTCTATGTAGGGGCCCAATAGTCCACTTCAAATCAGGAACTGTAGGAAGAGATGTCACTAAAATGTGTTTCAGGCCCTGGATAGGCTGAATGTCCGACATGCTCCTTCCTTTCTGCTGACTTCCCAGAGGATGCAGAGAGACACTTGCATATGCTTGGACAACTAGAACTGGGTCAGATGGGTCAAATCATGAGCAAATTGTTTGAATCCAGCTGGGAAGGCTGTACACACACGAGCTGAACCTTTTGTGGCTGCCTTTACCACAAAACCAGCCTTTTCTCTGTTTCTCTGCTGAGCAGTCTCCTGAGTTACTTTACAGGGAGGATCTAACATGTTGTATGAAAAGTAAAGAAATTAAATAGCAAATGCTCCACTTGACCAAAAGGTCAAAGTCTCTGCGATTAAAATGCCTTGTTATTTTAAGATCAGGGAATGTCACATAACCATTATATATAAATGGCAAGGTTTCTGTGTGCGCTGGCTGCCGAAGAGCATTGCTAACTCTGTCCTTGGGGGTGCCAGATGAATCTGCCTTCCCAAAGCAGTTCCCACATCCTAAAAACACAGCTGCATGGCAAGGAAACCCTTGCAGATGGGGAGATGACATGCACTTTTTCTTTCCAGTTCTTGCATGCAATGTTGTACTTCTTCAAGTCTACTTCTGCTGTTTTCTCTTGTTATTCTCTCTAAATTTGGAGTTGGACCAAGTGACCTTTAAAACTCCCAGTCCAAAATATTCTGTGAGTCTATGAAATTAAAAAGGCAACACTGAAACTGATGCAAAATATATTGACTTTAAAATGCAAATTTTTGCTCTGAAAATGCCCTACTGCTTGGCAAGTGGGTGATCAATGGACGGGGCAAACCCAGCAAGGTTGACTTTGGCTGGACTTTGCAGATCTGCTGAGCAGACAGCGAAATGGTTTTGACTCACATGGTCAGACGCCTGGGACATGAGTATGAGACAAATCTCCACAGAAAGCTAGGATGATATACTTGGGTTTTACTTCTGTCTTTCCAGATATGGTGGTACAGACCCACCTGCCCTGGGTCATCAGATCAGGGAAATAACAGGATGGGGTGTCAGTGGATTAATTAAATATTTAATGTATTTGACAGTTTGCAAAATAACGTTGTTACAAGTGGATCGTGCTGATTTGGACTTTAAGTAATGTTATATTTAGCTTTAAATGATGAAGTGCAGCACATTGATCGAGTGAGAATGAGAGAAGGTCAAGAAGGTCATTTACAGTTAGAATAAATACCTTGAAGTTCAGATAATTCATAATCCCAGTCCCCAAATGCTGCCTGTTATAGAAATGTATTGTAATAAAAATACTGACCTGAAATAAACTCTTTGAATTAGCTGCTTTTTTTCAAGTGTGCCAGACAGAGCTGGAAATTCAGGGAGGATAAGGTCTGAAGTCCCAACAAAACAGCTTCTCTCTGCTGGTATCCCCTAACACGCTCTGGGATGTCTTCTTTTAATGATAAAATGCTTCTTTTTCAATTCTACATGCATTTCTTCTCCAATGGATTCTTGAAATTGAACTTAATCTTCTGCTGTGAAGAAGATATCAGAAGGGTCAAAGGAAAGAAGAGAAAAATTATTCTTTCACATGCACTATTTTTGGATATGAATAAACATGTACAAAGCTTTATAGCCTGGACAGAATAGAGCTGTGGGGAGATTCTGAACTCTCCTTCATTCTTTCCACATTCCCATCCCATGACTTATTTTCCCTTCTGCTTAGTGGGAAGAGATGTAAAAAGAGCAATTTGTCCTTTGCATGCTGTTTTGAGAGTTGAGGGAGTGTCTTGACTCGCTCATGAAATTATAAATTATAGATTCATTGAGCAATAGGGCTGGAAGATACCTAGAGACCTCCAGTGCTGGAAATTGCACCATCTCACCAGATAATCTGTTCCAGTGTGTCACCGTCCATCTGTCAGAGCAGAGGATCACAGCATCAGCCTTTGCCTTGGGCCTCCAGTCCTAGGTGGACTAGGACTGCTCTCTGCTGAGCTGGAGATCGGTGAACTTGCTTTGCTCCTTGCATGGAGATTATTTGCCTTTTGGCTCTTGCACAGTGCAGAGACTTCTGACCAAACTCCAGATATTCACAACCTACAGGAACAACATACAAAAAGTCTATTGGAGAGGTCTGCTCCTCTCAGTGGTGCTTAGAAAATGTGGATAAGTTGCCTCAGTTGTCTTTGTCCTTGATATCTGAGATGATGCTGCATTTGGAGACAGGACAGGGAACGCTGGGAACCATGCCCCATGTGCTGTGTCATCTGGTGGGGCAGAAGCTGAGGTGGGTCACATGAAATGCAGTAGCTGTGGTCTGGGCTTCTTTGGCTGTACCTCTTCATCTAAAGGTCCAAAGGGTGCATAACTTGGGTCACGGATAGCTATCTTCTTTTTGTAGTGTGAAAATGTATTTGCACCTCATGGTAGTTCCACAGTGTGAATTTTTTACAGCTCCCCAAAAAAGAACAGAGAATTTATTTTTCTTTATGTACTCCTATCCAAACACACATCATTATTTCAACATGCAAGCCACAGATATGCCACAGATGCCTACTCACTGCACAGATTGTTTGCTATTTATCCATTACACACACATGCTATTTAACAGACTTTTTTTTATTATTATTATTTTAAGAGCAGACGAAGAATCTTTTACTAACACAAATCTTATTTTCACATGTGGCTCTGTATAATGAATTTTTCAAAGATTTCCACACCTACTCTAAGTGAAATTATATCTTGAGGAAAGTGTAGCTTGATTGTTAATTCTGAACCATGTTGAAGCTCCTGCCTTTTCTGTTTTAATCTAAATTACTCTTTTGAGTGTATTTTATATTAGAATTTGGAAACAGATGCAGTTCTTTTATTTTTATTTGGTTTGGGTTGGTTTTGTTTTTTGATTTATTTTTTTCTTTTACACACAGGGTTGAATGCACATATATTATTATGGCTCTCTTTTTGCCATTTACAAAGGAAATGTACACTCTGACAATATCGCGTGCACCAAATCAATGAAATATCCTGTGTTTTCTATTCATTAAGCCCCTAAAGCACTATGCGCAAATTCCCTCACTTTAATTACACACCTCAGGGATGTGCAGGCCAAAAAGGAGGCAGTCAGACAAAAAAGCCTGGTCTCTGCCAAAAGGAAGAAAAAAAACCCAACTGGTAAACATTTATTTTCAGCGGGGAAATCTGCTATTAATTCATATAGTGACTTTCCCCAGCTGAAATAATGAGGAAAGCCAAGTGAACCAAATGTTCACAGTGAGCAAACATGAACAGTAGGAAATCAGCCCATCTTGTATTTACATGTTTATTCCATCAGCCTTTGAAGAACGTTTGCACGTTCCTTTTTTTTTGTGTGTGTGTGTGTGTGTAGTGTCAACGTTTACTCACACTCCTCCAAGGGGGTGGCTCATTAGCAATGAAAGGCTTCAGCTCCCGTACAGACACCCTGATTCAGCCGGTCCCATCTGGAAGGAGAATTGTTTAAAATGCTGAAATCTGTAGGGTGACTCCAAGTAGCTACAAAGTCTTAGTGTGCCTGTCTGAGCTGCAGGAATGCTTGGTGATGCACTGGGCTGGTGGCTTCTGGAGGTGCCGGGGATGCAGGACTTTTCTCCTTACCTGTTGAAAATGCTTGTGCTTTGATACGTATTCTCTGTTGCTGCTATTGAGGATGGTCCAGCAAAGCTTATTGGCCTCCTTGGGAAAAGACTGAGACCAGACTTCGCTAACAGCACAAAATGGGCCATATTTGCCAATGTATGAACTATAGACACAAAGTGCTGCACCTCATGAATGCATCAGTTCATAAATACTGACTGTACTGTAATTTTACAATAGATGTGTGTGATGGTTGCAGCCTACTATGAAAAAAGGAAAGAAAAATCCTTAATACTTGGACTATCGCTTTCTTAAGACGGGGAAAGTCTTGTCTTTATTTGGGTTTGCTAATAAAATGGCTTCCTGACTTTGGTCCCTTCTGGAAACCGCGGTCTATTTTCAGTAGCATTTTGTAATATGTAATATATTTTGTATTCAGGCTATGCAGAAATCCCTCAAATCGGGAAGGAAGCCAGCTGTGTCTTCATTTTAAACTGCACTGATCCTGGTGGTTTTTGTTTTCACTGTGCTCTGTGCTCTGGATGGAGCTCTGGGTGCTCTGCACCATGGGCACTGGAGGATCTGTAGGCTGATGCGGCCATTTATCCAGGGCAGGCTGGACAGGGTTAGCACCCTTGAGTTTTGTATAGAAAGGGAGAGTCCAGAAATTTTCAGGATGTGTAACTGGTATTTTGAAAGATGTCAAAGAAACTTAGGCATTTTTTTTTTTTTTTTTTTTCAGCTGGGTGGGTAGGCTTGTACAATACAGCTGGTATTCAGAGAAGGTCTGTGCAAGTTCTCCTGAAAAAAAACTATGAACACCAGAGAATATTCCAGGAGACATAGCTCAGGAGACAGGTATCCATAGTTAAAGAAACTGAGTCAAAAATCTCTTGCAAACACTAAAGCAGAAGTAAGTTTAACTCTGGCTGAGGGTAAACAAAACTGTTTATGGATTAGTGCCTGTGAAGACCCTGAGTATCAATGTCATTCTCCTGAAGCAGCACATTTTAAAATGAAATCGTTGGATTTAAATGAAAATTGTCAGAAAAGGAAAATGTGCATCTGGGCAGAGATGTAAAATGGTAACAGTGTTTCTGGGCTGAAACTTCCTCGTACCGGGGTTTGAGACGATAGCAGTTTTTTTCCGATATCACTGGGAGGTTTTATCCGTTAACCCCAGTAAGTATAAGCTAACATCACTCCTTGAGTATTGCTTTCCCAGAATGAACATTAGCATCTACCAAAGCCCTCCCTAAATAAATTTTTAGCAGATACATCATTTTTGTTAGAGGTGAATAAATGAATAAAATGTATGTGCGCTCTCTCTCCCTTTTTCCTATTCTATAAGAAGAAGCAATGCCCTATTAATTTTGACAGACAACTTGGCATTAGCCACTTTAAAATCCAACACGGGATAAAGTTATGCATTACTAGTCTTTCTACATTTTTTGTCAAGAGATGAGCATTTTGCCAGATTTTTTAATAATACGCCAAGAGCTTTGTCAGTCAGTTTGTTTAGCTCTGCGTGGTTATGCCAGTATTTTTCAGCCATCCTGCTGTGTGTGCCACTGCCCTTCACTGCTTTTCTAGCTCCTCCCCTGCAATTAGACAAAGTCAACATAGCAGTCAGGCTGAGCAGCCCCGAGGTACCTGCAGCTATCAACAGTCCAGATTCACAGTCCCGATGAACAAGCTTTGCTTATTCACCGCATCACTACCTCAATTAGGACTTTTTATTATATCTCGGCTATTTATCGCAAACACAACAGATGGAACAGATAACACTAAACACGTTTTAAGTCCTCACCTAAGAAGAAGGAGGGGGAAAATTATCCAGAAAGAAATAGGAGCAAACGCATAAGGCAGCTTGCAACCAGGAACCAGTTACCATGCCTACTGAAGCCTATACTAAAGAATGTGTTGGCTGACACACAGAACTCAATGAAAAGATGAAAAAAATGTGCAGGCAATACTAGTTTGGCAGGGATGGTGGGGAATCTGAGACAGAGCTGCTGGTATGGAAGGATCTCACTGCATGCAATTTGCAAACATGCCAATTCAATGGCATGTGATAGACACTAGATGGAATTTAAAGGTCTTAGGGTCTTAGAGAGCTGGAATCACACAAGAAAACTGTGGGTATTAAAAATAGCAATCCTTTTCACCAAACCTTGTCTCTCAGATTTGAATTCAACACTCCTGAGAGAAAGCCCTGCCATCTCTTCCAGGCACGTTTGAAAATTTGCCTGGACGTACCTTAATTCTGCCGTATCTTTACATCCCAGTAAACTGATGAATTTCCAAAGAAATTCCCAAGGCTTCCTCTGTGTGTGTGTGTGTGTGTGTGTGTGTGTTGAAAGGGAACTGGCTGCCTAACAGGACTTATACTGCAACTTTGGGCAGTTAACTTTTATGGGATTTCCCAATTTTTCTTGGGGGGTGGAAGGAATAGAGAGGCAGACTGGGGAAGGGAGGAGAAGAGTCTCCTGAAGGTTTAATTTTTGAGAGAGGTGGTACAGGTGGTTGAGTCCAAGTGTTTCACTACAAATCGACCCAAATAAAAATCTGTATAAATTCCTGTGTACCATCTGTAAAAGTCCTCTCTGTTTTTGTAAAACTGCTCTTTCTTTTTTTTTTTTTTTTTTTTTTTTTTGGGATATATTACTATCTTATGCCAGGTAATAAAGGTTTGAAAAGTTGGGACATTTGATTGAGACCTTGGAAAAGATTTCTAAGGAAAAGGAGCAGACTACTCATTTCTCAGTGTCTACTCAGTGGCTTTTTTCAGTCCAGCCAAGATGTTGGCTTGGTCTAGGGCCAAGTCCCAATTTCACAGTTTGGATTTAGCAACAATCTTTTTGAGAGCCATGGTGGTTGCAGGGGTTTGGGTCAGTCTGTTCCAGAGTAAGAGACATACCACTATTTTGGTTTGCACTGAATCTGAATTTGAAAAGTCACTTCTGCTTGGCTCTGAATTGGTCCATGCTCAACTGTATTAAAATTTAAGAGCAGGTCTTCATCTAGTGCATATTGATGTTCCTGCTCAACACAAAACACACCATTTCATATCAGCTCTCCCATCAGCCCTACTTGCACCACATGGTGGGGTGAACCGATGTGTCTCGGATCAGGAAGCCACTGCATCCTCACCGGACCCCCTGCCATCATCATCAGTGCCCACCACCATCAGGAACTGCTACATTCAGAAGTGGCAGGGTCCAAAATAAAAAGAGGTGGCATAGCATTTTATGGGTGATAAGAACATGCACAAGTGCGAGAGCACTGAAAAGGTCACACACACTGGGTTTTTTGAGCTTTTTTCCCAGGTGTCTGTGCTCAGCTGTGATCAGAGAGAGTGGCTTTCCTTCTTAATGGAAGGTTTCTGCTGTCCCATCTGCACAGGGACCCACTTTCCATAGGAGGATGGCGAGTGTCCTCAGCATGGCCTTGCTGTAGTCTGTGACTAGGACATTCTGAGGATGTAGGAGATGTTCAGGCTGAGAAGGAAAGCACAGGCACGTCCTTATGCTCCATAAACACCAATATGTCCAGTTTATTTAAGCATCATGAAGCCACCTTTTGAACTCAAATTTATAAACCTTTATTTACTTTCCCTTGTCTAGAAAATGGGGCTATGATTCTCTCAGTCCAAGTGGGAGATATGGTGTCTCCTGGAGCCCAGAGGAGCATCTTGAGCCTCTCCTGACTGGCAGATATTCCCTCTGGGTAGTGCTGACAACTCTCCATGCAACATCATGGCTATTTTGGATCCCATTTCACTCTTCTTTTGCTATAGGCAGCCAAAACACCTGATCTGGGCAGCAGATGCCATCAGATGGCTGTGTATGAACTGGTAGGCACAGATGTATGTATTTTTGGAAGGACCACATCTTTTTATGGTTCTAGGCCTAATAGGATGAAATTGTCATATATTTGACTGTCATGGGGAGAAGTGAGGTTGTCTATGGGCCACTAATTACTTCAAACCTTTTACATTGAGAGGTCCTGTGGAAGAGAATAGATATACCTGTGTTAGCCTGGTATTACTCCTTGGGAGATTGATGCTCTGTGGTGTATGGGTAGATGGGGAGACACAGATTTAAAAACCAGAGGGACAACTGTACTCGTCTCATCTGCCTTGCTGTTTAATGCAGTCCAGAAAATGTCTGTGGATAAATGCATATTTGGGTTGGAGAATCTCACTTGGAAAAATATCCAGTCTTGAGCTGGAAATCTCCAGCAGCCGAGATTCCACGGCAGCACTTGGTCATTTGCTCTGCTTGTTAATTACTTCCCAGTTTACCCTTTATTAGTGGGCATTTCCCACCCCAGATCCTAAGCCTGGAGGTATCTGTTAGCCTGGTGCCTCTGAGGTCCTTGAACTATTCAGGTGTAATTTAGACAGGCCAAATAATGCTCAGTGAGTTTAACTTCAGTTTTCAGGTACTGGATCTCATTATTTATCTTCCAATCAGGGGACCTGGTGGTCTCACTTCTTCCTGTCACCTCCAGTACCACCTAGCCAAGGAGCTTCTAATGGTGCATGATGTAAAAGCCATTATGTAGGTGTATTAGAAGGACTGTGGAATTAGTTTAGCCACGTAAATAAGTTTTGGGTTGTAGTTTCCTCCTTCAGCTGCTGGGGTTTGCAGGCATGAAGTTGGCTTGGGTGGCTTTGCACCCAAAATGTAGACATGTCATGACTGCAGTGTTGGCCTTTCTGATGATGACAGCAGTGACATGTGACAAACCTTGACACCTCAAGAAGAGGGGTAGCTAGGTGGTCAGGGATCTGGTCAAACATGTTATCCCAGTGTGCTGAGGGGTCTGTGGGACTGCTACCTCCACCTGGACAGCAGTGACCTGGCATAGTCCTTTACAGTGTTTGATTGTTTATGAGTGCCTCATCTTCTTTAGCTTATTAATTCTTCCACCATAGCCCACTGTTAGGTAGAAACTGCTTTCTTTTTTACAGATGGGGAATTCCCACCAGGGATGTTGCAGGCCATACGCACACTATCTAATTTAGGCAGCTAACTTAAACCCCCGCTATAGTTACTGGGTGGAAGTGGAGACTTCCAGAGAAACTGAGAGGGAGTCCTTTCCCCAACTGCCAAGCAGCATCATATGCTCCTGTTTTAGGGACCAAATGTAAAGGATAATTCTTCCCCAGAAGCAGCTGATTTTTCATAGACTGCCTAAACTGAAATGTGAGCCATTTATTTTCTAGCCTAATAGCTATGGTCAGTCTTCCTTTGGATTTATTTTCTGCTGGTTCCAGGATTTTCCTCTGTGATTTGGATCAGGTTTGTTTGTTGTTTTTTTGTTGTTGTTGTTTGTTTGGTTTGGTTTGGTTTGGTTTTGGTTTTGGTTTGGTTTTTTTTTAGCAGGGAAGTCTTCACTGAGATGTCTAAGTCATGGGATGGAACAGCTGATAATACAGAATATAAATCAAATGCAATACAACTTTTGCAGTCAATGTGGATTTGCCAAGTGTAGACAATTTCAAAACAGTGGAATAATCTTCAAAGGAAAATACTGCAATTTGGATATGATATAATATGATATAGCCAGATAACTTTGCTAGAAACAGGTTATCTATAACCACTGTCAAAAACAAAGATTGTCTGATGTGGAGGCCTTCAGAGGTTTGAGCCCTTGCTCTGCTCGGTGCAAGAGAGAGTGGTTAAAGGTGACACCAGCCTGGAGAGGCACCACAGCTACACTGAAGCGGGGGATCAGAATTGAGAAGGTCTTTGTGAGTTTAACTTGGAGCAGAGAGTCACAAAGGGAGAGATGACAGCAGCAGTCAAACATGTATGAAGCTTCCGTGAGGGGGGTGAGTCTGTTTTCTGTGTCCAAGGGGTAGAAAGGGCATCAGATGCAGTCCTGAGGTTCAGCTGAGAGGTTAAGCAACACATCCCATGAGCAGAGGCCTGGAGGAGTCGTGATGGCTTGTAACTGCAAGTTAGACAAACATCAGTCTGAAAAATACCGGTGATCTTGCCCTGGAGCAGAGGAATGGGCTAAGTGGCTTCCTGATGTACTTTCCAGCCTTGTTTTTCTGTAGGTTCATTGCACGTTGCAAAATAAACTAGTTTGTGAATGTAACTGCACAGAAACCTCCTTTGTCCATCCCTTACAACACATTCACCAGTATTACTAAGGGAAAGTAAACGTATCTCTTCAAATTCAGCCTAATGGGCTTAAAAGATGCAAAATTACCTGCCCTGTGATGTCAGGAATTGCCTGTCAGTGTTTGGGTGCAGGGGACAGAGGGCGTTGCACAGCATACGTCTGTGCTTAGGCACAGCAGTTGGAGTTTGCAGGACTTTATTTCCTTTCTAGTCCATTTCCTGGCTAGCCAGACCCAGTCAGGTGAAGTCTGGCACCATTTTAATCAAGAAAATGTGGCATGAAAAGAAAGATTTTTCAGGCGTATTCAATGAAAAGCTTTGATAAAAAAGGTATGTTTTGATACAAATCCACTTCTGTAGAAGTTCTTCATAGCAAAACAAAAATACTAAAGACAAAATGGTACCAATTCCCCTTCCATTTCATGCAAGCCCTGATCCTACACCTGGGGATGCTGATGTGGAGAACCAACCCAGAGTGAGAGCTGTGAAGACACATGGCAGCAAACACACTACCAGTACTGGGATCAGATCAGTTCTGGCTAGAAGGAAGGCACCGTGGGGTAGATATCTCTGAGATGTTTTTAACATCATGAAAGACAGCCATATAGATTTTTTTTTTTGGTGCCAGGAAAGTGTATGAAGCCTCTCTTGTCCCACAGCTTTGATGTGCAGCACAGCAATGTGGTCTGTTCCTGCTTAGAAGCCTCCCAGGCCAGATGCAACAACATCAGGTGCAAGGGGTTGTCAGCAGGAGGATGGTTGGGTTGCTGTTCTGATTAACTGCATGAAGAGTGGTCATCATGACACATGGATGGGAAGGGGTAATGGTCTGTGGGAGTTTTGGGGCATGGTTGAAAGAGATAGAGTCTTTGGTGGCCATCTTCTCCTTACACCCAACTATTCACAGTGCTCCATGCATGAATGTGCCTGTGCTGGCACAACTCTTTGCCTGGCAGTGATGTGAACTGGGTTAGGGAGATGATCTGGGAATAAACCCCACAGGAATGCTCAGGGTTTTGAGCTCAGATCCATAAAAAAACCCACATGCATTGGTACAAGTGAAGGGAGCAACACAGGAGGGAGGTCATGGGACTTCTGAAATTAGTATCACCAGACAACCGTAACTGTATCCCTGTGCTCAGGGTTTGTGGCTTGACTGGCTTAACTGGTGAGTGTAGAGCCTGCCTGCTCAGTGGTGTCTGCCACCAGATACCACGATCTGTGTGTCATGGAAGAAAATGTCCCTGTGTATGTATGTAAATGTCCTTCCCTCTGACCACCTGGAGAATGTGCAGCCACAAACACCGGCTGAAGTAGGGAGGACCTTCAAAGTGCCTTCCTTGTTGAAGTGAATGTGAATGATGTTATCAGCCTCAATAAGAGCAGTATCGGACCCAAAGCAACTGGCATTCAAAGCAGTTGGAAAAAAAAAAAAAAACCAACACATATGTGCTTTGGGGAGGGGGTGGTGTCAAGAGGACATCTTGAGTTAATTTCAGATTTGCTTTTAAGACTACAGCTGGGTAGAAACACTCTTTTGTCAGGAAACTGTACTTAAATTAACCTGCGATTGTACCAGCAGATGTAAAATGGAAGCAAATGTATTATACATCACTGTCTTGGACATTAGTTCTGAAACCGCCAGTGATCACACTCCACTTCAAAGAGACCCTCTACCAGGGGCTTGGCTGGGAAGATAAAGCCCTGGCTATTTACCTTCTGACCTTGGTTCAAGACTAAATTGAGAATCTAAATGAAAGTAGTTTGGTGGTCTCAGCTCAATCCCTGGTAGACAGTTGTCCGTATCACAAAAGCACCATCCCTAGTTTAACACAATTTGGCACGGCCAGTCTTCTGTGTTCAGGAGAGACCCTGGGCTAAATTAACACAGAGACTAAATTACATCTCATATGCCATCGCAGAGATGGCAGTCTTCGAAATGGTGCCTTAGAATAGCAGCCTGTGTGGACGCTCTCCAAACTGGCTTCTGGATAAAGAAATCTGTTTTCAGAGCTGCCACTTTCAAGCCTATTGCTTAAGCCAAAAATGAAAATAAAAGCAAATCACAACACAGGCTTTTTAGGAACTCATACTTAGAACAAGGATGATGATCTTGGAGAGATGAAAATACACATTCTAAGCATTTGCTAAATTAGCTGAAATTCTACAGATTATTTTCTCTTATTAAAACATCTCATAAGCCATGACCATAAATTGCAGCTATTAAAAGTATTTTAAAATTATTATTACTTATTAGAAAATCCAAAAGAAGAGATACTGCCATACAAATGTTTGAGAAGGCATTTGATAAACATACATATTCATCATTTACTCATATCTGTCTAATCGATCAAATAGATTCAGTGCCTGATACTGTAAACAGCTATAGTCATATTTAAATAGGAGCTATCGAAATGTTTACATTCAAACATACCTGTAAATATTGGCAGGACGTGATTATCCAGTGAAGGATAATATATGACGGATATCATGATGTCGATAGCATGCCATAAATATACAATTTATAGCCTGCATGTAGGCGTTTTGTTATGAAAGGTGCAGAAGCTCTAAGTGGAAGCCCCACAAATCAATAACGAGTTGGCTACAACAAGCGAGAACGAAGCCTGAATACAATGCAGGAAAACAATGTCATATACTCAGTTATACTCTAATTGCGAAATGTCTTTCGAGCAAGCCGAGAGGACAGATGGTGTAGCGGTTTCCATGCTAGCCTCTGACTCCTGCTCACTTTCTGGCTCTTCCTTACTCTTTATGTCTGACTTTGGTCATGTTGCTTAGGCTGGATCTTAGTGTTTTTCAGTACTTTGAGGCAGTGAAAATCAGTAAGTGTTGCTATTAGAGCATCTGGATGAATATTGGAAGTAGTCTGCCAATCATCCTTATAAATACCCTCTATGCCTGTCAACCTCAAAAAGCTTTATAAATGTTTCACTTACTTCTTATGGTGCCACTGAGAAGCCAGAGGTATCACCACACACACAGACTATGCCTGGGGAAACTGAGGCACGAGGCTGTATTAGTAATTTTCAGAAAGTCACACATGGGGGCAGCGGCTCAGCAATTAAGTGTATTTTAAAATTATTATTATTTCTTATTAGGAAAAAAAAAATACTTATTAACAAATCCTTCTTTTCCTCATCCCAGAAACACCACGGAAAAAGAAATCTTCAATGGTACAAGGACTGAGGCAGCCAGTGTACTTAATCTGACAAGGTCAGGATCAGGATGTAATAGGGGATATTGGTAAACTGCTGCAAATGAAAAGATGATACAAATTCATCAGGCAGCGATAAAAAACTGTGTTTTCTTAAATCAGGCCCTACACACAACATAAACCTTGTGTGCTCAGGTGCTGCAAACCCTTTCACCTGTGAGCAGCTTTTTGCGCCAGGACTATTCAAAAGCTTTTTTGCCTCTCAAAAGCATAAATTTTAGCCAGACTGGGAGCCCAGCTTGCAACAGAAGTGTTTTTCATGCTACTGGAGGAAAGACCTTGCTCCAAATCCCACCAAAGGTGGCAGGAGGGCTCCCATGCCAGGGCTTCTTGGAGCAGACCCTGCTTGGTAGAGAAGCATCGCATATTATATACCTCATTCTCAAAACTGGGTGGCTCAAATACATCTGTGGGCCAGAGATGTGGTGGCAGAGGTATTTCCCATTGCACACCCGAGAACGATCAAATTGGTCACAAAATGTAATTTCTGTGTGTGGAGTTAACTTTGCGTAGCAGGACGGTAACGTGCGTGTTCGGAGGCAAGGTTTTTTGTGTTTTATTTTGCTAGAAAATGGTTCCAGTGCACCCCGCGCTGGTCCCCATATGCTGTTCTAGACTGGTCTGTCATAAAAATCCCCCCTCGTGCTCACAGAAACAGTGACCCCACAGAAACATATGCTCCCCAGACAGTCCCAGACTTTACGGCATAATAAATGCGTTTGGGGAGATGCTGTGCCCTGCTGCTTCTAAATGCCTCGGCTGGCTGGGAGGATGCTCAGTGCTAGGCAGGATTGGGCCTTTTTGTACACATGGCGCTTTCACTGACATCAGTGAGGGTTCGGAGCTTGAATCCAAAGACATACATGGGGCTGGCAGGAGGCCGGGGCAGGGGTCTAATCTCCCCTGACTGTGCATGTGAAACCGCTATTAATCTTAATGGGAGTGCCACACACTCATCAAGGGAAGAATAGATGAAAGGGAGAATCACAATAGATCATTAGATTAAGCAAATAAATATAAATGAATATTCGTTTGGCCTTTAAAAAATATTTTCGTTGATGATAATGCAAATATTAGGAACGTTCTTTCAAATCTAAAGCCCCCTCAGAACGTCTCCTTCCTTTGGTGAGTAAGTGAAGAGTAATAGTGAAATAACATTCGCCCATACACCTCTCTTGGGGTGTTTGAGATGACCCAGCTTGTGATAAGTGCTCCTAACATACCATGGAAATAAATCTGGTTTATTTCTTCCCGTATTCTGTATTTTAAAAATATGTCATTCCTCTTTATACCCTGCATATTTTTCCCTGCCCCACGGAAAAAGGATGATAGGATCCTTCCCCCAGTTTGTGTTATGGGAAAAAGGCTGAGCCCCATAGAAGAAACAGTGCTGGAGAAGGAGGAGGAGGAGGCACAGGGAGGTCTGGATGTGCAGCAGCCGAGCGGTGCTCCTCTGAGGGGTTTTCATCCCTGCTTCTCACCTCAAAAACAGCCAAAAATGGGAGGGGGGGGCTCCTCTGACTGACCTTCATCGTGGGCTAAACTGGGAATTTCCTCCCAGTTATCACTGGTCCTCTGGAATACAAAATGGGAGTGGGACACCTTTGCCTGTGCTTTGGCCTCTCTGAAACGACGTTAAGCACATAAATCAATACAAGAGGGTTCGCAGCACCAAAGCATGGCCTGATCCTGCGTCTGGCTCTCTGGGATGGAGGCAGAAAGGAGCTGACTGCAGGCCTGGAGGGAATTGGGAATATTGTCCTGCGGGGACGTTGAATCTATTTGCTTTTAAATCCACCAGAGAAGAGCAGGTCTCATTTCAAACGCTGATATCCAGAAAGCAGCATGCAGGTTTTATTAAATTTCCATGTCCTTAAAACTCAGCAGAAGGGTGGGAGCAGAAGTCCATTTCTAACCTTTCACACAAATGCACTGATATTAAGAAGTTAGCCACCATAGGCTGTATCATGCTACTATTTTTTTAAGCAAAAATCAATGAAGAACCCTGCCTAAAATCAATGGGATAATTTGCCACATTAGTATTGCTTTCAAGCTAACTCACAGCAGTCTAACAGCGCTTATTTTTGTTAAAGACAACAACATTTTTTTTTCCCAAGCGATGCTTATAGGTCTTGTCCTTTCTTCTCATGTTATGGCACAGGACAAATATGATCTTTACTGGCTCGGAGGAAAGAAATCTTGTGCAAAAATTTTAATGAATGAAAATGCTTTCCTGTGAGAAATGCTTTCCCATTAGGATCCTGTACGATGAAGTGCAATGACTCTCTGCTGTGAATAATTTTCGCCTGGTCTCTCGTCTCTTCCAAATTATTTACTACGTGCAAAGTCAGCCAGAATTCAGAAGAAATTGGGCTCTTCATGACGTAACAGGAGATGTGTGGGAACAAAAGGGCATTCCTTTATCCTTGCCTGCAACCCGAGCTCAGCGGCTTTGAAAGCTTCTCAAGTCTTCCACCAAACTCCTACCCCCTCTTTTATTTTTTGCTTCTTTTCTTTTTTTTTTTGGTTGTTGTTTTTTTTTTTTTTCCTCCCTTCTTCTGAAAAGTAATTAATATAATCTCATCAGTGGCCCTTACGCAACTGCTCACCTCAGCTTCTCTCTTAGGGTAAAAGCGGTCGTCCCAGGAAGCCAGCAGAGCCGCCCCAAACCACCACCGCTCCCTCTGCCCTGGGTACGGCTTTGGAGGATGTTTTTAAAGGCAGATCAAGTTGTAAATGGCAGGGATTTCTTCCAACGGCCCTTGTCGGGCTGGCAGACCCTGGATTTACGCCCGTCCTCACCGTCCTGCGTGGGGCTGGATCTTGGCGGCTGCCCTGAATAGGGCTTTTGCAGGAGATGGGATTACTCACACGAGTAACAGCTTGCGGGGATTTGGCCTCCCCTTCCTGCTTGAAACGCATGATTTTTTTAAGCATAATTAATTAAAGCGGTGCTATAAGCAATGGCTATCCGGATGCGGCCTCCGGCCCTTTTCACATTGCTTGGGTAAAATAATATGTCCCGGTTAATTTGAGGGGAGGGTTTGTGACTGCTTTTAAGCGTCCCTAACGAGGACTGAGCTCACTGGAAAAAAATGGAGAGGTTATGCAAGAAGAAATTCAGGTTTCCTGTAGACTCCTTCGGCCAGGGAAGATGACGTGGGGAATTCCCTCACCTTTTGGTGTGGTATTAAAGGACATGATAGGGAGCTGGTGTAATCCTTGTCAGTAAATGCAATAGTCAGAGAGGGAAATTGCCACAGTGCACACAGAAATTCAGCCTTCACTCACCATATGGAACAGCTGGGAAGAGTTTCAAAACTTTTCCTCCTCCTATCTCTTTAGTATTTTTTTTAATACGTGCAGAAAACAAAAGAAATAAAACAACCTGACAACTTCGTGCATTGTCTTGTGACTAAAAAAAAAAAAAAAAAAAAAAGCCAAAAAAAAAAGCCTGTGAAGTATCACTGCTATGTTTTAGTCTAATGCTACTTCTATCTTTTATCCTTTTTAATTAGAAGGCAAATTCTCAGACCGCCAGGCCTAATCCCTACACAGTGGAACAAAGCCCAGCAAAGTCTTTGAACACTGCCCAGCCAGGCAGCACAAACCCTAGTAACTGTTGGCAGTAGGGCTAGGACTCTGACCCTCATCTTAGCCATTCTCTTCCAGCCCCTGATGCTCCCTGCCCTTCGAAACCTTGTCTGTTGTTCTTCTGTTTGGACTGAAAAGACAAAAGGGGAAACAATGTGGGAAACCTAGAGGATTGGCTAGGTGGGATGCGGGGGAGCTGGTGACGGATAGGAGAAAGTAAATGGAGTTTCACGGGAATGGACACAGTGGGGAGAATTGGATCACCAGATTATGTCTTTAGGTTCAAGAAATTTCTTCATCCCTCACTAAATCTTTTCATGGACAATGCCACTTTTAAACAATTGTTGCATTTCCAATTACTACAGGAGTGTTCAAACAAATGGCAAAACCCTTAATGAAAAGTTTGCTCATATTTTAAACTTTGGAGATCAAAATCCATAAAACAAATAGCTTTTACATGAGTTTCGCTCAGACACTTATGTCTCCAAATTATTTACACTTGCGATATTTCCAGTTGAGAGCATAATTTGTGCCTAGTCAAGCAAAACACGCAAATACATATAGATACATGAATTTCCAGAGCTAGCGGGAGCACCGCAGAATAAACATTTTGACTAAGACAGGCTCATGTCAAGCAAGCCAATATTAAAAAGCTCTGCCTGTTTTCTATTATTTTGGCTAACTACAAATCATTAAGAGAGAAAACAACAGATGTGGCTACGAGCACTCAAATATCTTCCAAACTGTATCTATGCACATCGACATAAAAGCCTGAATTACTGTCGTGTGCAGGGATGCTGCGTATGGCGATGTGATTATTTCAATATACGTGTACCACACTTGTCTACTATACTGCAGGAGGTAAATTTAAAAGAAAAACTAGCAGAAAAAATAGCTCTAACCCTTCAAAACATGGGATTTCAGACAATTTCGCTTTCCCTTTAAAAATTTGAAGTAGGGTTTGGATTTCCTCCAGCTGATTTAAAATGGGATATCTCCCTAATTTACACCATGGAGGATCTGTCCCTTTTCCTTTTCCTTTTTTTCTAATTTTTTAAATTATTTTTAGCACTTTGGAGTAGTGTTTACAATGGACAGTTTTTGATTTCAAAAAGACTAAGTCCATTTAGGGAAAAAGGGCATAAGCTCCTCAGATATTTAGGGACTTTTAAAGACATTTACCCTAAATCCTTACACTCATAGGCACTCACTTTTGAAGGCTAAAGTGGCGGTGTGTTTTTAAAGCAATTTAGTTAAACCAGTGCAAAACTCTTTGTGGACATCATAAATCAATTTAAACCTGGCTTATGCCTATTTAGCTTAGTTTAGCTACTAAGTGTCTTAAGCTAAATTGATAAGCCATTTTTAAACCCATTTAAGAATGTCTACACAGGGCTTTGTGCCAGTGAACTTAAATCAATTGAAAACCAATTTTAGCTGGTACCATTTTGAGTGTAGACAAGATTAGGAATCTTGAATGGGAACGTGTGCTGATCCTGTGTTTTCCTTATAACACCTCTGATTCCCAGCACACAGGGCTGGGACCCTAAGTGGCGCGACTGATTTTGTGCTATGACTGTTGTGTGTGGTGTAGCATTGTCTTGGCTGTGCCGTAATCATGGCATTGAGCTGCTTTAACCCATATTTGCCTAGTGGCAACAGTTAAAGGCTTGGGCTGATCCAGGCTCTGTTGTGCTTGGCAAAATGTTTGTTGCAGCCTTTCACTCGTAGGGTTTTGGTTCTACATGAGGATGTAGAAGGTGCAGAGGGATTGATACTCTGTAGTAAGGTCACCACGAGAACCTCCTGCCAAAGAGGTTTACTGCTTGCATGGACCAGGAGCTGCAGGTGTGGGCCCCATGGCAGATGTGCCTATACAAGCAGTTTGGCAGGAAGAGAAGGGAAGGTAATTTCCTTTGGAGTGACACAGATTAGGATCTTGCCTTGCAAACAAAACCTTGGCCTGGAGGATCAGGGCAGGAGACACCCCTGTGTGCAAGTCAGTGCAGAAACAGAATCAAGAGGGTGCTTGGGTCACCTTGGCTTGACTGCTGCAGGTCTACTCTGCTTTGGGGTATCTAAAATAGGCATGGAGATGGAGAAAGGTATTTTTGTTCTCCTGGGAAAACTGCTTGGGGATGCTTTCCCTAAGATGGACCAAAAGGCCACACAACTATGTGGGTGGTGGACACAATGGCTCTCTCTTAGCTTGGTCCTCTTCTCACCTCATGTGTTCAGGGGACCTAGATGACTGCAGGCACCCATGGAAAAGGTGCTTTAGAAGACAGACACTGTTTTCTCCATTGGTGTCTCCTGTATGGTTCAGTCATGGTGCACCATATGCAGGGCTAGACCTGAATTCAGGCAGCTATGAAAGGATGGGCAGATTTTAAGCTTGTGTGTGACCTGACAAGCAGGACCATGACTTCAATAATTAAATATAAACATGCTGTTAAATATCTTCCTGAACTGAATCCAGCCGAGCTTCTGCTCTTTAAAATGAACATTGCACACTCAGCCAAGGGATACCTCGGTACAAAACACGGTTGCTATCGTGCATGCGCTCAAAAGCCTCCAGTTCAGCTCCTCTGGGGATTGGAACTCAGTAAGACTGGCTGAGGATGGATGGTGTAAAGTGGTTTTGGGTAGAATGGCTGTGGCCATGAGGATGTTGGGTGAGAGGATTGTGCTCCATCAGTGCAGCATGGGCAGCTGTGTCCCAGTCGGACATCACCGAGTCCCTGTTACTGTCAGGTGGTAAGAGGGATTTTTTTTTGTTAAAATCTAATCAAAGCCTGTGGTGGTTTTGTGCTTGCTGCCAAATGGATTATTTTTTTTTTTTTCCTAATGAATTGACCAATTTAAGAAAAATCCTGCAAATTCTGACCAAATTCCAACCAGATTTAAACTCATGAAAAGAATTACTGCTTGTCCTACACTGGCATGTTTTGTTCACCGCAGGTGGTGCTTTCTTGCTGTAAACAGGGTTTGTCACATTGTCATCATATGTTTGGCTTCTGCATAGGTATAAGTGAGCTGTTTACCCAAACGAAGGAGGAGCAGATGAATAGAGACATTTCCAGTTACCTTCATTAAAAAAAAAAATAAAATTAATCCTAAATGGTGGATTAAACTGATGTGATATGCTATAATGTGTAACTTTTTGCTTTCCATCACTGTATCCGAGGCAATTATATTCCATCCTTCCTCATTTCCTCAGCATGAAACTACGCCTGTGCCACCATCCATGTATGCGTGGTGGAGAGGAGCTGCAAGTCCTACTTGTAATCTAACCGTGCACAAATTTCCAAGTGTTTTTCCGTGCCATTAATCTTAATATTGAGTGCTCTAATCTGTTTATAGCGCACAATACACTCTACCCCCTGATAAAAATCTTTTATACATGTCTGGGCAAACAGCATGAATAAATAATGGCCCATTTCCATACTGCAAAACAAACAGGCTACTGTAAATTTATTTTTATTTCCAGCCTCGCTGCAACCCTCATTGGGTGGAGCTTCTTTGCCCCAGAGTGAAAGGGATCAAAGATAACATTCTTCTCTGTCTGGGTGTACTTTGTGGACCTGCCTCCCAACTGAGGGATGAAAGGAACTTGCTAAACTGTTGCCATTTTGCAACATCTGCTATAATTCCCCTAAATCCAGATTTGTCTGACACAGAGAGCTCCTGTTCTTACATCATTGCCATGTGACAGTATAACACCAGTCACATCAAGCTTGAGGATTCCAGCTCCGGGCAATGATAACATGAAGAAAACCTTTTTTGCCTAGGGCAAAACACTTGTAGCAAAGTATTATTCATCTGGCCAATTTAAATCTTCTCTCAAAAAGGTACCCAGAAACATATGCAGCGTGCCTTTGTAAAAGGCTTGAGCTGCTCATAGGCAAATGACCTGAACCAAGAGTACAAAACCCAATGTCCTAATTAATTACTGCTAAGCAGCTCTGATACATAGAAAAGAAATGCTGGTACTAATCCTTAACCCTGTCCTACATTCTTAAAATAGCCAAAATATTGCTGACAGCTAGGAAAACAAAATTGCCTCTGATTTAAAGGTTTTGGACCCCAGCTTTAAAATAAGATCAGAATAAAATATTTGAAAAGAGTGATGTTGGAAAAGTCGTGCTGGAGCACATAGTCTGGCTACACAGTGGCGTGGTCCCCTGTTTCGTGATGGAAATAATGCCAGGAAAGCAAAGCCCAGCTAAAGCCTCTCCATGTCCGTGCGTCTCCCTTTGCTCTGCAGACCTGCAAGGTTCAGCTCCGCAGCTCAGGGTTGTTTCTCTCGATTAGCACACATTGTCTGAACACCACCCTTAATTTCTAACACGGGAAAATAACATCAAAACATGTAAAGGCAAAGCCATTAGTGCCTCACTTACTGAAGCAGATGCTTGGAGCATTTATTGGGACATAATCCTTCAGTTTGCAGGCAATGATGTTGAAAACTAAGTTCAGTATCGACTAATGACAGCCCCATTTTCTTACCACTTTTCTGGGCATAGCAGCTTGGTCTGGCAGCGGGGAAATCCACATTTTACTGGATGTGGTAATTACGTGTCTCATGGTGGAGCCGGTCAGTGTTGGGTGGAAAAGTGGTCGTTTTGTGGGTTGGGAAGGCAGAGAGGAATCCATTTTAGAAAAGAAACAGAACATCAGCTAGAGGGAGATGATTGCTTGCATTTTCCTTTAGAAATGTCACTGCTTTCAGACAAGGACATAACCACCTGCAGCGCAAGCATCCTTTTGGTGATTTCAGGTTACATGTCTCAGACACCCATCCAGTGCCCATTTCTGTGCCCACCTCACTGTTTCCATGTTTATTTTCACATTTCAGCAAGGCAGGAATATCCTATTATCTTTATTTTTAAGAGAGGAAAGGATGCTAAGAGACATAACCTGAGGTCATGCAGGAGGCCTGCACCACTGGCAGGAGTAGGACCCGTGTTCCACATGTCCTTAGGCACATGTCCTAAGCACAGCCATAGCTCACACCTGGTAATAATCATATCACATAACCATGGCTCTGTTTAGCAAAGGACCTTCCATGAGGCTTAATTCCCTGGAAAGAGTAATGCAAAGCTAGTGTAGACCATATATTGAGTTCAAAGGAGGATTTCTACTTGTCAGTACTATATTTCTTTCTCTATCTCAGTGATGATTTGGGATTGAGGGGTTTTTTTAGACAAGAAGCACCAGTGTCAGGTACTCAGTTCTCCTTGATGCTGTCCTGAGCTGGCTCACAACAAATATTTGAATATGTTCATTTTGTTGTTGGTACTAAGGGATGGAAACCCACAAATTAAGTCTTCATCTTCCATTGCATCAAGATATGAATTTCCCATTAAGAGAAAGCAAAACCTTTTCCTTAGGTGCAGCCCTACTCCCTGCACATGGTCTCATCTTGTAAACTGGGCTGTGATCTCATGGGCCAGCATTTGTGAAGTGACTTGGTGACTTCGTGTGAAGGATCTGGTTAGCAGGAATTGGGCTCTGAATTTTTTCTCTGACAACCAGGACAGAGGTCTCCAGTGGATTTGTTTTCTGGGGAGAACCCTAAACCATTTCCCTGTGAGTGTTTTCCTTCTTCCTGTGCCATCTTCCTGCAGGCTTTCATGAAAGCTTTGAGTTCATTGTCAGTAAGGATGTGTCATCAGTCCTTTGCCACTTTGCTATTATGAACTTAATGCTTAAGAGATGTCCTCAGTGATGACACACAGCTTAGTGATGACATTGAGTACATAAGTGCTGGCTCAGAGAGATGCATCACCTCCACTTTGGGGGTAATTCCCCTGCCTGGTTTTGGTTTTCATACTGTGCAGAGCACTGACTTTTTCTGCAGGTACATTTTAGGGGTGAAGTGCCTGCAGATGCTATGAAGTTCAGCGAGCCCTGGCTTCTCCTTGCCCAATGAGACTCCTAAATGAGGGATGCAATCATAGCTGGCAGTTTCTTGGAGAAAGCTACTGCCACACTCTAGGACACCCACCCCAGAAGGGAAGGTCCTTTCCATCAAGGGTTGGTAAACTTGCAAATTAAAAAGGAATAAGCACAGCTTGGCACTGGGGCACAGCATCCCCCTGCAAACCAAGGTGACACCAGTCCTAGCCACCTCCGCTCCCTCCTGAGGGTCTCACATTGCAACAGTGATCATCCAACTCTACAAGCAATAAACTACAGTGATGAAGTATTGAATGTCCTCTATGGACATCCTTTGGGCCCAGGGAACCCAGAACTTTTGGGGCATTGTCATCGCCTGTCCATTCCTAGAGATCACCCTTATTCTGATCATCTGCTTCAATGAAAATACCAATGCCTGATCTTCAGAGGGGTTTCAGCATCAAACCCCTCCACGGAGAAGTGCAATACAGAGCTGTCTTTGGTAATCTGGAGGTGTAGGTTGATAGGTCTCTGAGGATCCTTTTCCATGGTTCTGCAGGTCACTGGGATTTCCAGGATCCCTGTCCTGGATCACTGGCTGTGGCTAGAGTCCCCATTCAACAGTTTATTAAAGAGGGTATTTTTATTTCCAAAGGTGTTACATGTTATCAGTGAAAGTGCTTGTTTCTATAACCCAGATAATTACATACAATCAGTATTTCTCTACTTAACATTAGCATTATTTTTTAATTATTTGCAGGGAAATAAAAGTCGTGTCTGCAGTCCTGCTCATTTCCTAGACAAACATTCCTGTTAAACCCACATCCCCCATTTTAACTTCTTTTTTTTTTTTCCTTTTCAAAAAGCACTCCTGCAATCTTCCTAAATTTGGCTGTGCCACCATTTCATTTTGCTAATACCCCTTGAAACTGTTAACACTTTTTCCTGAATACTTTCCTAGTGGATACGAAGCAAAAAGGAAGAAAGGCTACTGTCAAATTGATTAAGTGAAAGCTCATTAGAGAAAGTAACAAGAGGTAAAATCTGCATATGCATTGCAGAAATGTGTCTGATCTTGCTAAGTTGTGAAAAGACAAAATAAGCTCAAACCTCCTTGTGCTGTAAGTAGTTTGGGGGAGATGGGGGTTGGGGATGGGAAGGGCTCCCAAACCGTGTTACATTAACTATTCCTCCTTAGAAATACGCTGTTGAGCAGCCGCTGCTAACACCACTTCAGTGAAGGGTTTGCCAGTGTTTTAACGACGAAGCCTGATTTATAGGGGTTTGTGCCTGTGTGGTAAAAATTTGCTCTTCCTTGAACCCTGGCAAACAAGACCACAACACAAAACCTCTGAACAAAACTCCAACAAAACCGTTTAAATGGCGGTTCCTTAAAAAAGTAATAAAAACATAAAGTCAGTGGAAATTACTATGTGTGTTCTCAGAGCTGAAAAAGACCTTTCTATTTTCCTTTTTTCTTTTTTTTTTTTTTTTTCCCAAGTAGAGTTAGGTAATTTGTTGGCCTGAGATATGGAAGATGTCACTTTGGTTTTAACAAGCTAACTGGTCAAGTTATGGACATCTGAAAATGAGCCAGATTAGCTCATCCTGGAGACATGTAGAGGTAGGGGCATGAGCTGGGCACGTTCTCTGCTGGGAGCACCTCAGGTCAGATTCAAGATTGTGAGCATGTTTCTGGGTGTTTTACCATGACTGTTCATCACACCATGCTCTGGTGCCAGGGTGCTGTGAGGTCTGCAGATGAATTTTATCTTTCCCCCATAGTTTGTCCCCCCATGACTGGGGATGTCTGGCTACTCATGGGGATGCTTCAATCCGATGCATCATTCTGGGGAGTGTTCTCCAGCTCAGCTGAGCCCTCAGCCCTTGTCAGAGGCTCAAACTGAGCACCCTGTGATGGCTGCAGCTTAAATTGATTTAAATTTCTGAAAATATAGATAGAAATTTGAATGTGACTCGGAATATAGGCTGCACATCTCCTTCCACAGGCTTTTTTGTGAGAGGTGGAGGGGGCCAGCACCTAACCCCTGCTGCCCAAGGTAAAGGTATTATTAATACCTTAAATAACTTTCCTCTTAAACAAACTCCTCTAGCAGATTTTATTTCTTCTACCTTAAAAAAAAAAAAAAAAATCCCAATTAAAAGAGAAGAAAGAAGAGGAATACCAAAATACCAGGCTAAAGTAGCGTGATAACTTTGACCTTAATCCATAAAAGACAGATATTTTACGGTTCAGTCTAAAACTCAAGGCTGACATCTAACCTGACACAAATATGCCGTTGCATGTAAGAGTCCTTGTTAAAAAAAAAAAAAAAAAAAAAAAAAAATGCTGGGAATCTGCAGGCATAAGCCTGACAGCGCTAATTTAGATAGGAAAATGTATCTGTTTGGGAGGTAGACCACACATCTGAAAGTTATGAAAGGAAACACCAGTAATAACCATCTATGGCAGAGCACGTACCTTGGAATGTGGAAATTACTGTATTACAACAAAGCTGTTGTTTCCACCAGGGTGTTTTGTAGCCTGGCTCATAATATTATGTATTTCAGCAGATCCTTGTAATTACAAATTTAAGTCTTAAATCCCCGGCTTTTCTTTATGTTCTTAAAGTACCCCTATAGGTATCCTCCAAGCTTAAATCAGACCCAAAATACAAGGTGTAATGGGGCTGGTTGAATTCCTGCACTTTATAATGATATTTTTATTAAGCTAGTTTTGAACAGAAATGTTGAGCTGAGCATTTCATTTAAATCCAATGGTACCTCCAAAGCAGTCTGGAATTGTTTAATTAAAACCAAGGTGAGCGTTAATAAGAAAGGATATCATTTTGTCATTTATATATAATTTCTTTATTTTGTTTGGGGAATAAGAAATGAAGAAAGCCCCCAAAAATATAAAGAGAAGGAAGGACCAGTAAGCCTGATAATAGCCCTCCATGGAGAAGAAATAAGTATACAACAGAAGAAAAGCACAGTGAGGAACATAATGTTAGTAAAACACTCTTAATGCTACACAAGCTGTAGAAAATGCTACTTTGCATTTGGGCTGCAGCATCGTTAACTGTGAGCAATTGAGTAAAGAGTGCACCTTTTAAACTAATTCCATGGGCTGGAGACATAGCCACATCCTCATTAATATGCTATAGTGGTCAAATAGGAGATTAATAGCAAAGTCACCTGCTAAACCTACAAGGAACCTGTTGATTAACAATAAGCTCCAAAAATAAGATACCAGCCTGCAAAGCAAAATCGAGTCCAAGGGCAACAAGTGCTTCTGTAATTTATTCCTTCTTTACACAAGGGCATAAAGCTTCCTTTATAACCGTGTTTTCAAGGCCCTGCTGTGAGCTGTAGGTGTGAGCTTTTCAGCTGATTTATTAATTTTAGTTTCAATCAAAGTGTCACCTGCAGACACAAAAATGTAGGCCTTGCCGCAGAAAATACAGTAAAAAACAAAACAAAACAAAACACAAAGATGGGGGGAAAAAAAAAAAAAAAAAAAGAGAGGGAGAAAGGGGGAAAAGAGAGGGCAAGGAGAAAAAGAGAGAGAAAGACCTAAGAAAGTCTGCCAATCATTTATTTATTTATTTATTTTATTATTTTCCTCACAAACACCGGCTGTCCTATGCTTCACGAAGCCTAAATAATTCCCAGCCATGTAATTAAAAAAAAAAAAAAAAAAAAAAAAAAAAAAACCAAACAAAAAAAAAAACCCAGAAAAAAAAATGAATAAAAAATATTTTGGGCTAACAAATTATGTCTTGTC